>CANJKZ010000891.1:0-250000 GCA_947471745.1 Closterium sp. Naga37s-1
CCCCTTCCGTGCTTCCCCCATCCCCTTCCGTGCTTCCCCCATCCCCTTCCGTGCTTCCCCCATCCCCTTCCGTGCTTCCCCCATCCCCTTCCGTGCTTCCCCCATCCCCTTCCGTGCTTCCCCCATCCCCTTCCGTGCTTCCCCCATCCCCTTCCGTGCTTCCCCCATCCCCTTCCGTGCTTCCCCCATCCCCTTCCGTGCTTCCCCCATCCCCTTCCGTGCTTCCCCCATCCCCTTCCGTGCTTCCCCCATCCCCTTCCGTGCTTCCCCCATCCCCTTCCGTGCTTCCCCCATCCCCTTCCGTGCTTCCCCCATCCCCTTCCGTGCTTCCCCCATCCCTTCCGTGCTTCCCCCATCCCCTTCCGTGCTTCCCCCATCCCCTTCCGTGCTTCCCCCATCCCCTTCCGTGCTTCCCCCATCCCCTTCCGTGCTTCCCCATCCCTTCCGTGCTTCCCCCATCCCCTTCCGTGCTTCCCCCATCCCCTTCCGTGCTTCCCCCATCCCCTTCCGTGCTTCCCCCATCCCCTTCCGTGCTTCCCCCCATCCCCTTCCGTGCTTCCCCCATCCCCCTTTCCGTGCTTCCCCCTCATCGGCTCATCCTTCCGTGCTTCCCCAATCCCCTTCCGTGCTTCCCCCATCCCCTTATCCGTGCTTCCCCCATCCCCTTCCGTGCTTCCCCCATCCCCTTCCGTGCTTCCCCCCATCCCCTTCCGTGCTTCCCCCATCCCCTTCCGGTGCTTCCCATCCCCTTCCGTGCTTCCCCCATCCCCTTCCGTGCTTCCCCCATCCCCTTCCGTGCTTCCCCATCCCCCTTCCGTGCTTCCCCCATCCCTTCCGTGCTTCCCCCATCCCCTTCCGTGCTTCCCCCATCCCCTTCCGTGCTTCCCCATCCCCTTCCGTGCTTCCCCCCATCCCTTCCGTGCTTCCCCCATCCCCTTCCGTGCTTCCCCCCATCCCCTTTCCGTGCTTCCCCCATCCCCTTCCGTGCTTCCCCATCCCCTTCCTTGCTTCCCCCATCCCCTTCCGTGCTTCCCCCATCCCCTTCCGTGCTTCCCCCATCCCCTTCCGTGCTTCCCCATCCCCTTCTCCGTGCTTCCCCCATCCCCTTCCGTGCTTCCCCCATCCCCTTCCGTGCTTCCCCCATCCCCTTCCGTGCTTCCCCCATCCCTTCCGTGCTTCCCCCATCCCCTTCCGTGCTTCCCCATCCCCTTCCGTGCTTCCCCCATCCCCTTCCGTGCTTCCCCCATCCCCTTCCGTGCTTCCCCCATCCCCTTCCGTGCTTCCCCCATCCCCTTCCGTGCTTCCCCATCCCCTTCCGTGCTTCCCCCATCCCCTTCCGTGCTTCCCCCATCCCTTCCGTGCTTCCCCCATCCCCTTCCGTGCTTCCCCCATCCCTTTCCGTGCTTCCCCCATCCCTTCCGTGCTTCCCCCATCCCCTTCCGTGCTTCCCCCCATCCCCTTCCGTGCTTCCCCATCCCCTTCCGTGCTTCCCCCATCCCCTTCCGTGCTTCCCCCATCCCCTTCCGTGCTTCCCCCATCCCCTTCCGTGCTTCCCCATCCCCTTCCGTGCTTCCCCATCCCCCCCTCCCCTTCCGTGCTTCCCCCATCCCCTTCCGTGCTTCCCCCATCCCCTTCCGTGCTTCCCCATCCCCTTCCGTGCTTCCCCCATCCCTTCCGTGCTTCCCCCATCCCCTTCTGTGCTTCCCCCATCCCCTTCCGTGCTTCCCCATCCCTTCCGTGCTTCCCCATCCCTTCCGCTGCTTCCCCCATCCTTCCGTGCTTCCCCCATCCCTTCCGTGCTTCCCCCATCCCCTTCCGTGCTTCCTCCATCTCCCTTCCGTGCTTCCCCCATCCCCTTCCGTGCTTTCCCCATCCCCTTCCGTGCTTCCCCCATCCCCTTCCGTGCTTCCCCCATCCCCTTTCCGTGCTTCCCCATCCCCTTCCGTTCTTCCCCCATCCCCTTCCGTGCTTCCCCCATCCCCTTCCGGCTTCCCCCATCCCCTTCCGTGCTTCCCCCATCCCCTTCCGTGCTTCCCCCATCCCCTTCCGTGCTTCCCCCATCCCTTGCCGTGCTTCCCCCATCCCCTTCCGTGCTTCCCCCATCCCCTTCCGTGCTTCCCCCATCCCCTTCCGTGCTTTCCCCCATTCCCCTTCCGTGCTTCCCCATCCCCTTCCGTGCTTCCCCCATCCCCCTTTCCGTGCTTTCCCCCATCCCCTTCCGTCGCTTCCCCCATCCCCTTCCGTGCTCCCCCACATCCCCTTCCGTGCTTCCCCATCCCTCCGTGCTTCCCCCATCCCCTTCCGTGCCTTCCCCCATCCCCTTCCGTGCTTCCCCATCCCCTTCCGTGCTTTCCCCATCCCATTCCCGTGCCTTCCCCCATCCCCTTCCGTGCTTCCCCCATCCCCTTCCGTGCTTCCCCCATCCCCTTCCGTGGCTCCCCCCATCCACCTTCCGTGCTTCCCCACCTCCGTGTTCCCATCCCCTTCCGTGCTTGCCCCCATTCCCCTTCACGTGCTTACCCCATCCCCTTCCGTGCTTCCCCCATCCCCTTCCGTGCTTCACCCCATCCCCTTCCGTGCTTCCCCCATCCCCTTCCGTGCTTCCCCCATCCCCTTCCGTGCTTCCGCCATCCCTTCCGTGCTTCCCCCATCCCCTTCCGTGCTTCCCCCATCCCCTTCCGTGCTTCCCCCATCCCCTTCCGTGCTTCCCCATCCCCTTCCGTGCTTCCCCCATCCCCTTCCGTGCTTCCCCCATCCCCTTCCGTGCTTCCCCCATCCCCTTCCGTGCTGTCCCCCATCCCCTTCCGTGCTTCCCCCAATCCCCTTCCGTGCTTCCCCCATCCCCTTCCGTGCTTCCCCCATCCCCTTCCGTGCTTCCCCCATCCCCTTCCCCATCCCCTTCCGTGCTTCCCCCATCCCCTTCCGTGCTTCCCCCATCCCCTTCCGTGCTTCCCCCATCCCCTTCCGTGCTTCCCCCATCCCCTTCCGTGCTTCCCCCATCCCCTTCCGTGCTTCCCCCATCCCCTTCCGTGCTTCCCCCATCCCCTTCCGTGCTTCCCCTCCCCTTCCGTGCTTCCCCCATCCCCTTCCCGTGCTTCCCCCATCCCCTTCCGTGCTTCCCCCATCCCCTTCCGTGCTTCCCCCATCCCCTTCCGTGCTTCCCCCATCCCCTTCCGTGCTTCCCCCATCCCCTTCCGTGCTTCCCCCATCCCCTTCCGTGCTTCCCCCATCCCCTTCCGTGCTTCCCCCATCCCCTTCCGTGCTTCCCCCATCCCCTTCCGTGCTTCCCCCATCCCCTTCCGTGCTTCCCCCATCCCCTTCCGTGCTTCCCCTCCCCTTCCGTGCTTCCCCCATCCCCTTCCGTGCTTCCCCCATCCCCTTCCGTGCTTCCCCCATCCCCTTCCGTGCTTCCCCCATCCCCTTCCGTGCTTCCCCCATCCCCTTCCGTGCTTCCCCCATCCCCTTCCGTGCTTCCCCCATCCCCTTCCGTGCTTCCCCCCATCCCCTTCCGTGCTTCCCCCATCCCCTTCCGTGCTTCCCCCATCCCCTTCCGTGCTTCCCCATCCCCTTCCGTGCTTCCCCCATCCCCTTCCGTGCTTCCCCCATCCCCTTCCGTGCTTTCCCCCATCCCCTTCCGTGCTTCCCCATCCCCTTCCGTGCTTCCCCCATCCCCTTCCGTGCTTCCCCCATCCCCTTCCGTGCTTCCCCCCATCCCCTTCCGTGCTTCCCCCATCCCCTTCCGTGCTTCCCCCATCCCCTTCCGTGCTTCCCCCATCCCCTTTCCGTGCTTCCCCCATCCCCTTCCGTGCTTCCCCCATCCCCTTCCGTGCTTCCCCCATCCCCCTTCCGTGCTTCCCCCATCCCCTTCCGTGCTTCCCCCATCCCCTTCCGTGCTTCCCCCATCCCCTTCCGTGCTTCCCCCATCCCCTTCCGTGCTTCCCCCATCCCCTTCCGTGCTTCCCCATCCCTTCCCTTCCGTGCTTCCCCATCCCCTTCCGTGCTTCCCCCATCCCCTTCCGTGCTTCCCCCATCCCCTTCCGTGCTTCCCCCATCCCCCCCCCCCCCCTTCCGTGCTTCCCCCATCCCCTTCCGTGCTTCCCCCATCCCCTTCCGTGCTTCCCCCATCCCCTTCCGTGCTTCCCCCATCCCCTTCCGTGCTTCCCCCATCCCTTCCGTGCTTCCCCCATCCCCTTCCGTGCTTCCCCCATCCCCTTCCGTGCTTCCCCCATCCCCTTCCGTGCTTCCCCCATCCCCTTCCGTGCTTCCCCCATCCCCTTCCGTGCTTCCCCCATCCCCTTCCGTGCTTCCCCCATCCCCTTCCGTGCTTCCCCCATCCCCTTCCGTGCTTCCCCCATCCCCTTCCGTGCTTCCCCCATCCCTTCCGTGCTTCCCCCATCCCCTTCCGTGCTTCCCCCATCCTTCCGTGCTTCCCCCATCCCCTTCCGTGCTTCCCCCATCCCCTTCCGTGCTTCCCCCATCCACCTTCCGCGCTTCCCCCATCCCCTTCCGTGCTTCCCCCATCCCCTTCCGTGCTTCCCCCCCATCCCCTTCCGTGCTCCCCCATCCCCTTCCGTGCTTCCCCCATCCCCTTCCGTGCTTCCCCCATCCCCTTCCCGTGCTTCCCCCATCCCCTTCCGTGCTTCCCCCATCCCCTTCCGTGCTTCCCCCATCCCCTTCCGTGCTTCCCCCATCCCCTTCCGTGCTTCCCCCATCCCCTTCCGTGCTTCCCCCCATCCCCTTCCGTGCTTCCCCCCATCCCTTCCGTGCTTCCCCCATCCCCTTCCGTGCTTCCCCATCCCCTTCCGTGCTTCCCCCATCCCCTTCCGTGCTTCCCCCATCCCCCTTCCGTGCTTCCCCCATCCCTTCCGTGCTTCCCCATCCCCCTTCCGTGCTGTCCCCCATCCCCTTCCGTGCTTCCCCATCCCCTTCCGTGCTTCCTCCCATCCCCTTTCCCGTGCTTCCCCCATCCCTTCCGTGCTTCCCCCATCCCTTCCGTGCTTCCCCCATCCCCTTCCGTGCTTCCCCCATCCCCTTCCGTGCTTCCCCCATCCCCTCCGTGCTTCCCCATCCCCTTCCGTGCTTTCCCCCATCCCCTTCCGTGCTTCCCCCATCCCCTTCCGTGCTTCCCCCCATCCCCTTCCGTGCTTCCCCCATCCCCTTCCGTGCTTCCCCCATCCCTTCCGTGCTATCCCCCATCCCTTCCGTGCTTTCCCCCATCCCCTCCGTGCTTCCCCCCATCCCCTTCCGTGCTTCCCCCATCCCCTTCCGTGGACCCTTTTTTTTCTTTCCCCATCCCCTCGCCTTCTCCGTGCTTCCCCCCATCCCCTTCCGTGCTTCCCCCATCCCCTTCCGTGCTTCCCCCATCCCCTTCCGTGCTTCCCCCATCCCCTTCCGTGCTTCCCCCATCCCCTTCCGTGCTTCCCCCATCCCCTTCCGTGCTTCCCCCATCCCCTTCCGTGCTTCCCCCATCCCCTTCCGTGCTTCCCCCCATCCCCTTCGTTGCTTCCCCCATCCCCCTTTCCGTGCTTCCCCCATCCCCTTCCGTGCTTCCCCCATCCCCTTCCGTGCTTCCCCCATCCCCTTCCGTGCTTCCCCCATCCCCCTCGTGCTTCCCCCATCCCCTTCCGTGCTTCCCCCATCCCCCTTTCCGTGCTTCCCCCATCCCCCTTCCGTGCTTCCCCCATCCCCTTCCGTGCTTCCCCCATCCCCTCCGTGCTTCCCCCATCCCTTCCGTGCTTCCCCATCCCCTTCCGTGCTTCCCCCATCCCCTTCCGTGCTTCCCCCATCCCCTTCCGTGCTTCCCCATCCCCTTCCGTGCTTCCCCCCTCCCCTTCCGTGCTTCCCCCATCCCCTTCCGTGCCTTTCCCCCATCCCCTTCCGTGCTTCCCCCATCCCCTTCCGTGCTTCCCCCATCCCCTTCCGTGCTTCCCCATCCCCTTCCGTGCTTCCCCCATCCCTTCCGTGCTTCCCCCATCCCCCTTCCGTGCTTCCCCCCATCCCCTTCCGTGCTTCCCCCATCCCCTTCCGTGCTTCCCCCATCCCCTTCCGTGCTTCCCCCATCCCCTTCCGTTGCTTCCCCCATCCCCTTCCGTGCTTCCCCCATCCCCTTCCGTGCTTCCCCCATCCCCTTCCGTGCTTCCCCCATCCCCTTCCGTGCTTCCCCCATCCCCTTCCGTGCTTCCCCTTCCGTGCTTCCCCATCCCCTTCCGTGCTTCCCCATCCCCTTCCGTGCTTCCCCCATCCCCTTCCGTGCTTCCCCCATCCCCTTCCGTGCTTCCCCCATCCCCTTCCGTGCTTCCCCCATCCCCTTCCGTGCTTCCCCCATCCCCTTCCGTGCTTCCCCCATCCCCTTCCGTGCTTCCCCCATCCCCTTCCGTGCTTCCCCCATCCCCTTCCGTGCTTCCCCCATCCCCTTCCGTGCTTCCCCCCCATCCCTTCCGTGCTTCCCCCATCCCCTTCCGTGCTTCCCCCATCCCCTTCCGTGCTTCCCCCATCCCCTTCCGTGCTTCCCCCATCCCCTTCCGTGCTTCCCCCATCCCCTTCCGTGCTTCCCCCATCCCCTTCCGTGCTTCCCCCATCCCCTTCCGTGCTTCCCCATCCCCTTCCGTGCTTCCCCCATCCCCTTCCGTGCTTCCCCCATCCCCTTCCGTGCTTCCCCCATCCCCTTCCGTGCTTCCCCATCCCCTTCCGTGCTTCCCCCATCCCCTTCCGTGCTTCCCCCATCCCCTTCCGTGCTTCCCCCATCCCCTTCCGTGCTTCCCCCATCCCCTTCCGTGCTTCCCCCATCCCCTTCCGTGCTTCCCCCATCCCCTTCCGTGCTTCCCCCATCCCCTTCCGTGCTTCCCCCATCCCCTTCCGTGCTTCCCCCATCCCCTTCCGTGCTTCCCCCATCCCCTTCCGTGCTTCCCCCATCCCCTTCCGTGCTTCCCCCATCCCCTTCCGTGCTTCCCCATCCCCTTCCGTGCTTCCCCCATCCCCTTCCGTGCTTCCCCCATCCCCTTCCGTGCTTCCCCCATCCCCTTCCGTGCTTCCCCCATCCCCTTCCGTGCTTCCCCCATCCCCTTCCGTGCTTCCCCCATCCCCTTCCGTGCTTCCCCCATCCCCTTCCGTGCTTCCCCCATCCCCTTCCGTGCTTCCCCCATCCCCTTCCGTGCTTCCCCCATCCCCTTCCGTGCTTCCCCATCCCCTTCCGTGCTTCCCCCATCCCCTTCCGTGCTTCCCCCATCCCCTTCCGTGCTTCCCCCATCCCCTTCCTTCTGTGCTTCCCCCCCATCCCCTTCCGTGCTTCCCCCATCCCCTTCCGTGCTTCCCCATCCCCTTCCGTGCTTCCCCCATCCCCTTCCGTGCTTCCCCCATCCCCTTCCGTGCTTCCCCATCCCCTTCCGTGCTTCCCCCATCCCCTTCCGTGCTTCCCCCCCCCCCCTTCCCCATCCCCTTCCGTGCTTCCCCCATCCCCTTCCGTGCTTCCCCCATCCCCTTCCGTGCTTCCCCCATCCCCTTCCGTGCTTCCCCCCATCCCCTTCCGTGCTTCCCCCATCCCCTTCCGTGCTTCCCCCATCCCCTTCCGTGCTTCCCCATCCCCTTCCGTGCTTCCCCCATCCCCTTCCGTGCTTCCCCCATCCCCTTCCGTGCTTCCCCCATCCCCTTCCGTGCTTCCCCCATCCCCTTCCGTGCTTCCCTTCCCCATCCCCTTCCGTGCTTCCCCCCTCCCCTTCCGTGCTTCCCCCCCCATCCCCTTCCGTGCTTCCCCTCATATTTCCCATGCTCGACACCCTCGATCTCTGGGAAAATGCCCGTCGCAAGTGCGGGCGCTGCGCGTCGGCCAGCCTTTCTCATTCTGTTCTGCCCACCCTCTCCCGTTCTGTTCTGCCTCCATCTCTCATTCCTTTCGCACTTTCCCTCATTCCTTCCCACCCTCTCTCATTCCGTACCACCCTAACTCATTTCGTCCCACCCTCTCTCTTTCCTTCCCACCCTCTCATTCCTTCCCACCTTCTGACATTCCTTCCTACCCTCATGCTCCCATTCTTCTCTCTCCCTCCTCCCTCACTCTCTTTCTCTCCTTGCACCCGCACTCTCTCTCTCCTTCCTCCTGCACTCTCACTCTCCTTCCTCCTGCACTCTCACTCTCCTTCCTCCTGAACTCTCACTCTCCTTCCTCCTGCACTCTCTCCCTCCGTCCTCTCGCACTCTCACTCTCCTTCCCACCACCCTCAGCCCTCCTTCCCCACCCTCTGCCCTGTTCCCACCTGCCCTCCCCATCCCTGCCTTTTCCTCTCTGCTCCGCCCTGTCCTTCCCCAGCCCTTCTCAACCCTTCCCTTCCTTTTCATGCCCTGCCCTTCCCCCTCACTCCTCGCCTTCCGTCCTCTAATTCCCATGCATGTCCGCTTGTGTGGATTCCCCTGCCGTTGTTCCCATGCACCTCACACCACCTCCCCCATGTTCCTTCACACGAATCGTTCTGCCTACCCCACTCCCCTATTTTTCAGTGGTGAAGCAGAGGAGCAAGCTGAGGTGCATCTAGTCGAAGCTTTGCACCATACCACCACCTGTTTCTTGTGTGTCGTATGCATGCATGATACTGTATTTTTGTTGAAGAGATGGATCTCAAAGGCACATACTGTAATGTACTTTTGTTTCTGCAGTGCAAGACATTTTTCCAAGACGCATGTACACTAAAGTGTCAGAAGGGTACAGAAAGGCATGTGCACGATACTTTTGATTGTACCCTTTCCAAGTCCTCTAAAAAAACGAGGGGAACTGTATTCTCTACGAGAATGGCATGGGATGATGGGCCTCTGAGCGAGTTGCAGTACCAGAAAAATCATCAGTGTAGTCACTGCAATAGCCAGGGAGAGGGAGAGAATACGAGCGATGGGAAGGGGAAAGCAGGGAAAGAGGGGGAAGAGGGAAGCAGGGGAGAAGGGAAAGGGGGAGACAGGACGATGTGAGAGGGAAAGGGGATAGGAAGAGGGACCCATGAAGTTACGAACAGAGGAAACGAAGGACGGATGAATGGAGGAACAGAAGAAGGGAAGGCCGAATGAATGGAGGAACAGAAGAAGGGATGCAGGGAGGAAGAAGTTTGATCCGGAAAACGAAAAAGGGGGGAGGAGGGATAAGGAGAGGATCAATGGGGAAAGGATGGATGGGAAGAGGAGCGGATGGGTATTGAGAGGGATGGATCGCGGAGGAGAGGGGAAGAAGCAGGGAGGAGAGGGGAAGAAGCAGGGAGGAGAGGGGAAGAAGCAGGGAGGAGAGGGGACGGGGTGGAGGTGACGGGGAGGTCGCGGGATGGGGTATGACCGTATGGTGGAATGGTGAAAGTCGGCAGAGGGAATGATGGGAGAGGGAAAGGAGGGATGGGGAAACGACGAAATGGGGATGGGAAGTTAGATGGCATGGCGAAAAGGGGTGGGGCGGAATGGGGTGGGGCGGAATGGGGAGATGAGGGATGTGGAGATGAAGGATGGGGAGATGAGGGAATGGGAGATGAGGGAAGGGGAGATGAGGGAAGGGGAGATGAGGGATGGGGAGATGAGGGATGGGGAGATGAGGATGGGGAGATGAGGTGAGGAGGAAATGGTGTGAGGAGGAAATGGGGTGAGGAGGAAATGGGGTGAGGAGGAGACGGGGTGAGGAGGAGATGGGGTGAGGAGGAAATGGGGTGAGGAGGAGATGGGGTGAGGAGTAGATGGGGTGAGGAGGAGATGGGGTGAGGAGGAGATGGGGTGAGGAGGAGATGGGGTGAGGAGGAGATGGGGTGAGGAGGAGATGGGGTGAGGAGGAGACGTCGCGGCGCCTCCGACTCAGCTCGACGCTGAGCCCGTGACAGCGGTGTTGCGGCAGGTAGCAATGCCCCACGCCTCTGCCCCGCGTCAACCCCGTCCTGGTGGCGTGGGATGGGGTGGTGTTGACGGGGGAGAGGCGGGGATGGTGACACGGAGAGGGGGACACAGTGCGGGTTTCCGCATCGTTTACAGCAGCACGCAGGGATGGGGAGGTGAGGGATGGCGCTGCACATTGGAAATGCTCCTCTGCCTTGTCATACGCTGCATGCGCTGGATGGGGAGGAGAGGAGTTGGGGTGAGAATACGAAAAGGGCGGACGTGCGGAGATGGGGTGGGGAGGTAAAATGGGGTGGGGGACGGGTGGGGCGGAACGGGGTGGGGCGGAACGGGGTGGGGCGGAACGGGGTGGGGCGGAACGGGGTGGGGGTGAATGGGGTGGGGCGGAATGGGGTGAGGCGGAATTCGGCAGGAGGAAGAGAGCGTGGGCGGCGGAAGGAGAGTTGTCGCGCGCGACGAGAGAAAGTGCGTGCGGACGGAGCTGGGGCGAAGCGGAGATGGGAGAGGCGGAGATGGGTGAGGCGGAGATGGGTGAGGCGGAGATGGGTGAGGCGGAGATGGGTGAGGCGGAGATGGGTGAGGCGGAGATGGGTGAGGCGGAGATGGGTGAGGCGGAGATGGGTGAGGCGGAGATGGGTGAGGCGGAGATGGGTGAGGCGGAGATGGGTGAGGCGGAGATGGGTGAGGCGGAGATGGGTGAGGCGGAGATGGGTGAGGCGGAGATGGGTGAGGCGGAGATGGGTGAGGCGGAGATGGGTGAGGCGGAGATGGGTGAGGCGGAGATGGGTGAGGCGGAGATGGGTGAGGCGGAGATGGGTGAGGCGGAGATGGGTGAGGCGGAGATGGGTGAGGCGGAGATGGGTGAGGCGGAGATGGGTGAGGCGGAGATGGGTGAGGCGGAGATGGGTGAGGCGGAGATGGGTGAGGCGGAGATGGGTGAGGCGGAGATGGTTGAGGCGGAGATGGGTGAGGCGGAGATGGGTGAGGTAGTGTGCGACGGGAGGGAATAGGCCGTGTGCGACGAGCGGGGGGTCGCGTAGGATTGCGCATAGACGATGGAATGGGAGTGAGCGTAGGCGAAGGGATGGAGTGACCGTGGGCGACGGAAGTGACCGATCGTGGGCGACGGAAGTGACTGATCGTGGGCGACGGTACGATTGAGCGATAGCGATGGGGAGGGAGTGAGCGTGGGCAACGGGAAGGGAGGGAGCGTGGGCGGCGGGAAGGGAGGGAGCGTGGGGCGACGGGAAGCGTGGGCGACGGGAAGGGAGGGAGCGTGGGCGACGGGAGGGAGTGAGAGTGGGCGACGGGAGGGAGTGAGCGTGGGCGACGGGAGGGAGTGAGCGTGGGCGACGGAGGGGTGTGCGCGTATACGATGGAAGGGGAGTGAGCGTGGGCGACGGAAGGGAGTGAGCGCGCTTGTTCTAGGGGACTCCGCGTGGGCGACGGGAGGGACTAAGCGTTTGCGACGGAAGGGGAGTGAGTGCGGACGATGCAGTTTGGCCGCGATGCCGCTTTGTAAATTGAACAGAACTCAGCGACGCAGAGGGCGGTGACCCTAAGCTACGGGGTGAGCATGGCCCGCGACGCGACCCCTAAGTTCGACTCAGGCTTGTGTGGAAAGCTAGGGCGACGGGTCGTAACTCCGGGAGGAATAGAGGATGCGAAGAATGGTGGAAGCAAATTTCGCGGAAAAGCGATCACAGGTGGAGACATGTGAGGTGTGTAGCTTCTAAGCTATGGGCGTCAGGCCAATGCAACGCTCAGCGATCCCATTTTGCTGCGGAGAGGCCGGAAGCGTGAACGACTGGGCGATGCCCTCATCCTGGCAGAACGTCTCAAGGACGCCAGAGGAGAACTCACCACCCCTGTCAGAGTGCAGACGCAGGACTGGAAAGTCCCGCCGAAACCGCTCGCGCAGCTGGTGACGAGTAGCACGGATCTAGGGGACCAAGACACCACTGACATCCGCCTTGCGTCGCAAGGGGAAGACTGTGGTGTAGCGTGTGTAGTCGTCAACCACCAGCAGGAAGTAGCGCTCCTGGTTCGTTCCACCGACGGGGGCCGGGCCCCACACGTCCATGTGAAGAGTCTGCAGAGGAGCAGTTGTCGGAGGAAACTCGGAGGAGTGAGGAGCGGCGCGCTGCCGCCCCTCGACGCAAGGAAGGCACGGCGGCGCAAGTGAGCGCGGGAGGGGGGGCAGGGTCTCAGGGAGGCCAGTGACCAGGAGCCGGGAGTGCATGCGGCGCAGACGCTGCAGGGAGGGGGCGTCACTACCAGTCCGCTAGGAACTATGCAAAGTTTGTCGACCTGAATTACAACTTTCAGAAAGGTGTGCACACTCGGGGCAAAAGTCCCCCAGGTTGGGTTGCCCAGACCCGAGCGATCCAAACCTGTGCTGCCTACGACCTCAGTACGTTGTGCGAGTGACACATGGTAACCAGAGAGGTTTGGGTCTGGTAAGTGTTGCCCCTCCCATGGTCGGGAAGAAAGCAAACCTGAGGTTCGGCTCCAGAAACTGGGTCCGCAGAATCTTCCCCGATAAGCGCGCTTCTGCCTATCAAGGTTTGGTGATAAGCGCGGTCCTGCCAAACCTTTTTGCGCCAAATTTTACGCTTCAGCCTGGAGAACGCCACTTTTGGGGCACACAAATTTAACGGGGTGAAGGTTCCACGGTGTTGCATCTCCAGGCAAATGTCCGCATAACTTGTGCGCTGCCAATTCGGCCTCGAGAGCTAGCATCAGCCAGCGCACAAGTTATGCAGGGCAGCAATTTGTGAGATTCGAGAGTTTGAGCGAGCTTCGTGGCAACACACCCCAGCAAATTGAGAGATTAGGGCCCAGTTCGGCTGGCGTTAAGGGCGTTTGAGCATTTTTAACCGGCCTCGAAAAAACGCCGGCTCGAAAGATCCTCGAAGTCAGGCCCCGCTTGCAGTGCACCTTCGAAAAAACGGGCAGCCCTGTTCGGCTGGCATTATGGGGGTTAAACGTGATGGCGCGGAAGGGGTATGAAATTCGAGGAAGTCAGGTTGAAGGTGAATAGCACCTTCGAACAATCATATGATTGGCCAGTCCATTCGACCACTCGCATATGATTGGCCGCATCACTGATCCCTCGCATGGTGTAAGCTCTCGGCCATGCACCATGCAGCGGATCAGTGGTGCGCCACTTTGCTAGGGGAAACGGTTTCCTGGAACCATCGTATTGCTAAAAACGCAGGCGTTAAAAGGGCTGTTCGGCAGGCATTTTAACGCGCTCAGGCTCGACATCAATCCGCCTATCTCGAACCTTGATAACCGATCGCTCGCTTATCGTTTCACTGTAGCCGGTCCCCGAGCCTGATATTAACGCCTTTTTTAACGCCTGCCGAACTGGGCCTAGACGTTTTGGTGCGGCCAGAAGCTACAAGGAAGGACACGTTCCGTACATTTAATGCGGAGGCAATAACGCCTACAGAACAGCGCCATCTGCTACCCAGTGCCCTCGTGATTGGTTCGCACATGGCATGCATGCTAGGCGAATTCAGGGTGTACGCTCGCTATGGGACAGCTCCGATGTAGGACACCCATCTATCTCCTCAACATCTATTTATTGAACGCGAGATAATGAAGTAATACGGTATGTGACCACAAATGTACAGACATAAGGATTTTCCAGAAATTACTACAGATTTTTTTATACTTTCTACATATAGTTAATGTTAGATTTAATATATCATGCTATATCATTACTCCATGTATCGTCTGATTTTCTAGTATAGAATATGTGGCTGGTCTTGTTTTACTGTAAACAGGTGAGTAATGATAGGACTCTCGGTCGCCAGGGGTGACTGTGCTGCCCTTTCGCCATTATAACAGGTGTCGACGAATTTTGAGTGGTCCTTTGCACGTCGGCCGAACATCACACCGCTCGTACCGAATGCTTAGGTTTCTATTGGCTGGCCTATTCGCGCTGTGACAATGACGAATAGAGTCGTAGTCAGGGCGCAGGTGAAGAGCCAGCCAGGTTTGCCAACACAACACCGAAATCGCGTACAGTTCGCATGGTCGCAAGTTGCAAGTGCGACCGTCCCCGCTTCCTCTCTACGACTCCGTGCGATTTTGCTCGCGTCGTTCACCCTGGCTTCCGCGACAAGTTCACAGGTGATCACTGTACATACACAGTGAGCAAATCGCAGCAGTCGCCTGCAGCGCTGGTATCCAAATCGCCCCTCCCCTACCGCGTACCGCCCGCCAGCAGTACCCTTCGTTTGGTCCTACCTGCGAGAAACCGAAACCACATTGACTCGACGCGCTGTCGCCAGCCAATCACACGGCAAATCCCCCTCTTCCTGAAACCCAACTCTCGTCGCCCAGCCAGCCCCACGCCCACCAGCTTCTTCCCTCTCGCTTAGCCCTCACACTCACCTCGTTGCACCGGTCAGCAAACCTCTCTTTGCAAACATACCGTCCACGCTTTCCTCACCCTATCTTAGTTTCCTTTCCTCTCACACCACTGTGCTCCTGAATGTGTTGGGCTGACGGTTGCTTTCCTTTCAGGCCTTGTCATCCGTGGTGCACCTGGCTCCAATGTCTACTGTCTCCCCCATTCATAGAATCAAGTTTCCTTGCGCAGGTGCATCGTGCAATCCTAGTCTAGCTCTGTCCCTCTCCGTTGTCGTAACGTCCGACGGAGCAGCATGGTTTGGTAGTGGATAGAATACGCTTCAAGCTCTTGCGTTTCCTACAAGTTCTGAGTGTGCACCACCGTCGTGACGCCATAGGACCGTAGCGTAGATTACAAGCGCGTGCGAGGCGCGCAAATAGTACCCAGCTTGGCGTCGCGGACGCACACGACGCGCTGCAATGCTGATTATAGACAACCAGCCAGTTCCGCGCAATCTCGCGGTACGTGAACCCTGCGGGAGCGCGTCTAAGTCACTAAGATGGCATCGGCACCTGAACCTTCTTCCGCTCTTTTCTTGTATTTGGCTCGTGTGCCGCTCTAGTCCCACTTTTGTCGGTCGCTGCGCGCGCGTCGCGCTCCACTGCACGGCTCAAGCCGTTCATTCCGTCTTGCTCGCTGCAGTGAGCCTCAAACACTCGCCGCGGCTCCGTCAGTGCGCCCGTATCCGTCGTCTCCTCCCGCCTTCAACCCCATTCAATCTCCCACCCTCCCCGTACCCTCTCTTTTCCCGCCCTACCCTCCCCCCCCCCCCCGCCCCCACTCCCCCCAACCCCGCCCTCCGCCGTTCGCGCGAATCCCGCACCACGCAGGGCGCGGCGCTGCTCCGTTACCTACTCACGCACCCGAGCCTCGTCGCCGGCTCGGAGGAGTTCTTTCGCCGAACCAGCCGATCAGGCTCGGAAGCCGGTCCTGACCCTGGTCCATGCCGACCGAAGCACGAGGAAAGAGATGAAAACGAGCGGCCGGCATGCGGCAGCGACGATCGTTTGTCCGACAGTCATGCTGCCGGCCAGCTGGCAACGCAATCAACTGGCAGCCCCCCACCGGCAACTATTCCCTCCGCCGCGACTCCTTCCGCGCATCTTGGCGCAAACCCCGGGGAATCACGCTCTTCCAGCCTGGCTGCCGCGCGCGCAGAGGAATCCAACGCGTGTTCGTTGAGATGCGCGGAGGCGCAAGGAGGCGCGGAAGAGGGGGGGATGGGGGAGCTGCGAAACGCGACTGACTGTGACGGCGGTATCAGCGCCGCGTGTGGCGGCGGCATTAGCGGCGCCGATGCTGGTAGCGGGGTTTCGATGTGCCGAGGGCGGGAGGGCGGAGGGGGCGAGTGGATGCGCCGGCAGCAGGACATGCTGGGCGGCGTGGGGAGCCGCTCTCTCGGAGCGCCACGTGGCGAGGAATCTGCTGCTGACACGTGTGATGCTGGCAGTGGTGCGCTGCCCCGCGCGATATGGCGCAGTTTGAGTGCGAGTGTGCTTAAAGCGCGTGATGCTGCAGCGGGGATAGCTGGTGGATATGCTGTTGGTAGCGGGGCTGCTGGTAGCGGGGCTGCTGGTAGCACTGCTGACGGCTGTGATGGAGCAGGTGCGGCAGGCGCAGCAGGAGAAGCAGTAGCGGCAGCAGCAGCGGGGGAAGCAGTAGCGGCAGCAGCAGCGGGGGAAGCGCCATGGAATGGGCGCGAGGGCGACTTGTTCCATCGCCAGTGGCAGGGGGAGGGGGAGGGCGCGCGCACGCACGGCCGGGAGGAGGGGGCGCGCGCGCAACTGGAGGGCGGCGGTGGGGCGGAAGATTGCGCGAAAGAGGGCGCAAGGAAGGCGGACGGGGGTGAGGCGCAGCAGGGACGGCCGGAGCGGCTGGTGTACGTGGCGCAAGCTGAGGTGGCAACTGCTGACGTGGACCTGGTTGACGTGATAGGCACGGACGAGATGACCACGTGTGTGGCCGTGGCGCTGCGCCATCCGCGCACGGGGCGCACGGCGCTCGCGCACGTGGACGCGTCGCTCTGCGCCCTGCGCGCGCTCGCCGCCATGCTCGCCTCGCTGCGCCTCGCCCCGCACGATCCGACTCCCCTGCAGGTATGACGCGCGTGTGGGTGTGGCGCACAGGTATGGCATGGTGCCGCAGGCGCATGCTCCTCTGTGCGGACTGACATGCGTGCTGCGCGTGCAAAGCCATTACCAGTAGCTTCCCTCCACTGGGCCTCTTCCCTCTGCCGCGCTTTAGCCTCGCTCGTTTGCGATCCACTGCCATGCCTCTGCACTGCCTCCCCTCTCTCCCTCTCCTCCCTACCGTCCTATCCCCGCTTCTCCCTGCCTCTCATTTCCTCTCCCCGTCCTGCCCTCCTCTGCCCGTCCGGCCGTGCCCCTCTGTACCCCTTCCCCCTTACAGCTGCACCTGATGGGCGCGTTTGACGACGACCCAGGGCACGCGGAGAGCATCCTCGCCGCGTGGGAGGAGCAGCAGGAGAGGCAGGAGCGGCAAGAGCAGCATTCACAGCATTCCCCCCGTCCCCCGTGCCCTCCTGCCCCCCCGCAGCTGCACCTGGTGGGCGCGTTTGACGACGACCCGGGGCACGCGGAGAGCATCCTCGCCGCGTGGGAGGAGGAGCAGGAACGACAGGAGCAAGAGCGCATGCGGCAGCAGCAGCAGCAGCAGCAGCAGCAGCAGCAGCAGGGTTACTTGGAGAGGAGCAGCAGTGGGCGCCAGTCAGGCTGCAAGCGCAGGCGAGCCACTAGCCCTGCAGCCAGTGGCGGGGGCGACAGGGGCATGCGCGCAGGAGCAGGAGCAGAAGAGAGAGCAAGATTAGGAGCAGGAGGTGCCGTTGGCAGTGCATCGCCGTCTCAAGCCACAGCACCCATGCATCCCTTAAACCTGGATGGCACCCCAGACCGTCACCACACACCACTGCACCTTCCTCCGTCTTCTCTGCTTCCTCCGCTTCCCACCGCCACCCCCAACGACCTGTATTACTCACTCTCGCGCCCAGACAACGCCCCCTTCGGCCCCCCTCTCTCCGCGGGCACGTCCCTCCCCGTAGCCTGCGCGCTGGTGACCGCGCTGCACGCGCTCCCGCGCCCCTTCCACCTCTGCACGCTCGCGCTGCTGCCCCTCAACACCACGTGGGACCCCTCCCGCCGCGCCCCTGTCCCCCGCACGCGCGGACTGGCGGTCCACGTGGCGTCTGGGGAGGCTTCCCCGCGCGTGTTCACCCCAGAGGAGCGCGGGCCTGATGCTGTGCTGCGCTCCGTGCTGCTCTTCTTTGGGGAAGGGGGCGAGGGGGAGGAGGAGGGGAAGGGGGACGCGGAAGGGGAGGCGGGTGGGTGGTGGGGAGGGGTGTCGGGGGAGGAGGAGCGGTTGGTGGCGGAGGGGCGCGAGGGGGAGAGGCGGGAGGGGCTGTGTAATGAGGGAAATCCTTGCACGCCTGAGAAAGGGCGGCCAGCTGATGCTGCTGGCATTGGTGGCAGTCCGGCTAGCGGTGGTACTCCTGGCAGCACTGGCGCGGGCAGCACACGCGCTCACAGCACTCCCTCTTCCTCCCCTCTCATTCCCTCCTCTCTCTCCTCCTCCTCTCCCTCTCCTCTCCTCTCCTCCTCCTCATTCTCCCCCCTCCTTTCCTCTTCGCCGTCTCCCTCCCTGCCCCCACTCGCATCCTCTCCCTCTCTGCTCTCCACCCTTCCCCCCACCGCGCTGGCACCGCTCTGCACCGCTCTGTGCGGCCCTCTCTGTCCCCAAGGCCGCCTCACCCGCTTCTACGACACTCAGATAGACCGATTCGTGCTGCCGCCCACCAGGTACAGGCAACACAACCTGACACTTCGTCTCATCCTGCTGCTTTGTCTGCTCCAGCATGTCGAATGTCAGCTCAGCAGCCCTCCCTTGATTCTTTGCATGCCAGCCAAGCATCTTGTCTCTCCATCCTTCTCCTCGTCTCCACTTTTCCCTCGTTAGGCTGATGGACGCGGCAGCACTAGCGCGGCAGCGGCTGAGCATGACGGATCACGAGCTGCTGCACGCCAACTCCACGTCGCCCCTCGCCGAGGGACCCGACTTCCTGCCCTTCATCCGCAGGTGAGGGCTGCTTGTTGCTGATCCCTCCCTCTATCCCCACGTGAAGGCTTGCTGTTGCACGCATGCTATGCCATGGTGATGCGCACACTAGGGCATGTCATTGCAGCGAGTAAACATCTCTGTTCAATGCCATTCCTTCACCTCCTTCACATTACCCATTCCCACCCCCCTCCCGCTGCTCCTGACCCTCCCCACCAACCTCCCGCTACGCCTTCCCTCCTCCCCCTCCACGTCTGCCTTTTCCCCCTGCCCATCCCTGCAGCTGCTACCGCCTGCTAGCCCAGTCGCCAGACACAGACACGCTCTTCCCCAGCGGAGCCCCTCGGGTCTTCACCCGCGACCCCTCCTATTTCTGTGGCACCTTTTTAACCCATGACCTCTCCTTTCCGTTCCCTCCCCTTCTGCCCCTCCCCTGCCCTCCCCTGCAGCTGCTACCGGCTGCTAGCCCAGTCACCAGACAGTGACACGCTCTTCCCTAGTGGAGCTCCCCGGGTCTTCACCCACGACCCCACCTCCCGTGCCCTCTGCCATTCCTTCACCTCCGTTTCACCCCCTCCCGTTCCCCCTGCCCATCCCTGCAGCTGCTACCGCCTGCTAGCCCAGTCGCCAGACACAGACACGCTCTTCCCCAGCGGTGCCCCCCGCGTCTTCACGCGCGATCCCATCTCCCAGCGCTGGCAGCGCGCGCCACCGCCCCTGCCCCTTTACTTCCTCTCAACCTCCCCTTCTGCTCCTCTCCCCCTCTCCCCCCCGCCCTCCCCTTCAGCTGCTACCGGCTGCTAGCCCAGTCGCCAGACACAGACACGCTCTTCCCCAGCGGTGCTCCCCGGGTCTTCACTCGCGATCCCACCTCGCAGCGCTGGCAACGCGCGCCGCCCCCGCTGCCCCCGCGCACGCCGCTCATGCTGTACCGCGCGTACCGCTCGCGCCACCTGCACTCGCTCTCCTCGCTGCTCTGCTCCCTGCCCTGCTGGCCCTGGCTCTGACCGTGAATACGAGTTCCCATCTGCCGGAGGTGGTCACAGAGGGGTGCGTTGAGGTGGAGATTGTGCACGCTCCTCATGTGCTGCCAGGGGCACTCAAGAAAGCAGTTCCTGCGTTGGTGGTGATTGTGGTGGTGGTGATGGTAATGGTGATGATGGTGGCTGCATTGCAGGCTGTGGTGCTGGGAGGCACACCTTGTGCCACTCATGGGATGTGCGGTGCTGTGCTGAGGGCAGGGTGCTGGGTGCAGAGTGCAGGGGGCAGAAGGCAGGGGGCAGGGTGCAGGGGACAGGGTGCAGGGTGCAGGGTGCAGGGTGCACGGTGCAGGATGATACAGCGGTTGACAAATATGTGAACTGCTACACGAATGTTTGGCCTGGTTGTGCCTGGCCGGATAGGTGGCTGTGAAATGTGGAGCTCATGAATATTCAGTCCAACAAATGATGAGAGTGGTCGCATCAAGGTAGGGCGCGTCTTGCTCCCTTGCGATGCTACTCTTTTGCTGCGATCGCTGATAAGATGCAAATCTCTTGCTACAAACGCAGATATATTGTTACAATCTTGTTACAGTCCCATGTGAAAAAATATATATTTATTTTGCTGAAAGGAGTCTACACTGTAGATGGCTGTGCATGATAATACAGTGCTGTAGATGGATAACTTGCGGAGATGATCCCTTGCGGAGATTCCGTATTACGGCGGAACCTTTTCTGGCACACCTGCTGCAATTTTCAAAAAGCCGCGCTTCGTCGGGCCCAGCGCAGTTTAGCGGCTACTTTGGACTCCCATCCCGGTGGCGATAGTCGTCTGACCCCGATAGCCTCAGTTACGTTTTTGTCATTTGCTCGCGAAAGCTTTGCCGTGACCTTTGCCGTGACCTGTGCGGCGGGCGGAGACCAGCGGAAGCCTCTGATTTGGCGACTCCCTCTCGCCTGTCGTCGCCTCCCTCCAGCAAGTGCATGCAGCCTCCCAGAGACCAAGTCAACCCGGCGACATTCCCAAGGCCATTCCAGTCACCTCTGCCGAATTCTCCAGTTTCTTCATTCACGTCACTTATTCTCTCTACTCAGCGTTAGCTCGTGCTTGCTTCCATAGGTTTATCAGCTCGCCATGGCTGCTGTCGAAATCTCTCAGAGATGTAGCTTACTACGATTAGATCGTACTCTTAAAGTATTCATGACAGTAGTAGCTTATCTAGATAAGCCTGTTCCAGTGGGAGAACTGGTAGACTCGTGTCATTATACAGCTTTCTGATAGGCTGATGTTAACTGCTTGCCTCTTAGCTTATAACCGCGGTAGTTAATATTCGTAACCGCTAAGGCAATTCCACCATTAGTTTTCAGCGAGCACTACCACGTTGAGTTTCAGTATCTAGATTCTTGTAAACTGATGATTAACCGATAGTTTTCAGCTACCGTATCAACATGATTCCTGGCGGGTCTTTCCTGATAAGGTTTTCCACCGCTCTAGTTGAAGCGTATGTCGCTTCCGTTTCGTTGAAGCGTCGTTCCGATATAGTCGTACATCCAACTACTCGCCGATGGCTGCTACTATGATCGCCTAAAGCCGAACGTGAAGTCAAGGCATTATGATACGTGAAGCAGCACCGTGCGGCAAACGACTAGCCAATGTCGAACGGCGAACGGTTAGCGACGACAGTGAGCGGCTGGAAACGTGCGGCGATCGTGTAGCGGCAAGTGGCGAGTTACGAATTACGCGCAACCATGCGGAAGGCGGCGACCCACTGCGTGCGACCTTCCGCGTGCGACGTTGTGCGGATGCTGGCGAAATACTGCATGCGACGATGTGCGGAAGATGGCGACGAACCGCGTGCGACGTTCCCTGTGCGACGGTGTGTGGACAATTTCGACTTCACGCGATTGACCGTGTGCGGAAGACGGCGGCCAACCGCATACGGTGTGCGGAAGATGGCGACTTAACGCGTGCGACGTTCCGCATGCGGCGCCGTGCGGATGCTGGGCGACATGACGCGACGATGTGCGACAAACGGCATGCGACGTACCGCTTGCGACGTTCCCCGCCGTGCAACGGTGTGCGGATGATGGCGACTTACCGCGTGCGAAGTTCCGCGTACCGGCGCTCTGTGAGGATGCATGCGACGATGTGCGACGAACGACATGCGACGTACCGCGCGCGTCCGTGTGCGGAAGATGGCGACTGCGAGGCCGTACGATTTACCACGCGCGACTGTGTGCGGATGATGGCGACGTACCGCGTGCTACGTGTGCGGAAGTCGGCGACAAACTGCGTGCGACCTTCCGCGTGCGACGTTGTGCGGATGCTGGCGCATACTGCATGCGACTGGGCGCAGATGCTGGCGATGTCCCGTGTGCGATCGTGTGCGGAAGACCCGCGTGCGACGGTGTGCGGAAGATGGCGATTTACAGCGTGCGACGATTGGCGTGCGATGTTGCGCGGATGCTGACGCCATGCCGCATGCGACGATATCCGACGAGCGCCATGCGACGTACCGCGCGCGTCCGTCCGCGCGGCGCTGACGTGGTGAATGGCGAAACAGAACGTGTCTGCTGGCTGATCCTGGCGCTGCTGGAGTGCTGCTGGCTGATCCTGGCACTGCTGAGGTGGACGGGCGCGGTGGGGATGACGCACGGCCGGCAGCCACTGGCGTGTGGCTGCCTCTACCCGCCCTGCTGACCACCCGCTCGTGGAGCAGCAAGGCAACACTGGCATCTCGTGGCCAGCAAAGCAAATGGGAAGTGTCTTTCTCCTCGCCTTCCCTTCTCGTCACCCTCCATTCGTTTCGTTTCGTCATTCCGTGTTTTCCGCACCTCGTTCTTCACTCCATCGTCCTGCATTTCGCGTTTATGCACGTCCCTCTGATACGTTCGGCTGCAGCCTAGTAGATGTCCTCCGCGGGTTTTGGGTAGCATAGATTTTGGGTTGGGTAGCAAAGAGTTTGGGTTTTGGGTAGCATAGCTCCTCCCTCTGCTAGCTGCAGCCGGCGTATCATGGACGTGCATCCATCCCACCACCTCGTTTCCACGTGTTGTTCTCCGCTCTCAATTCCGCACATCGTTTTTTCGCTTTCAATTCCGCATTTCGTTCCTTGTGTTTGTTTTGCTTTATTTTTCATTCCGCAGTTCTGTTTACTGACTTCGTGCATCTGTCTGGGTGTTCCCTCCCCCTGTTTTTCAGCAACCATGGGTTCTTCACTCGGGAGGAGCAGAGGCGCCTGCAGAGGACGGCAGCAGCGACTCCCTAGGGTGCTCTCTTGGCTCTTTGGAAGGGCAGCGCGCATGCAAGGGGAGGGCGAGCGTGGTGGGATGACGCACGGCCGGCCCTTCCCGCCCTGCTGACCACCCGCTTGCGAGGGCGACGGTGACGCTGCAATGCAAGCGGATGGAGCGAGGCGAGGAGGCGCCTGGAGCGCGGCGAGGAGGCGCCTGGAGTGAGGAGGATGACGAGGGCGCATGGCTGACTCAGCGGTGAAGGCGGTGCAGCGGTGGCCTGCAGTGGACGCGCGTCAACAATCAGCTGCCGGCAACAACAAAACCAATTGAGCTTCCTTACCCTTGCCTCCTCACTCTCTCCCTCTCTCGATCTATCTCGCTGCCCTTGTCGTTTGTCTTTGAGCTTCCTTACTCTTGCCTCTTCACTCTCTCTCGATCTATCACCGACGCTCTTGACAGAGGCGGCACCAACACCTTCTCTGAATGTGAGTGCATCAGCAGCAGGTGTGCCGACTTGTCTCTGATGTTTCTGTCGACGATTGTTGCGAACGCAACTCCTACGTCCGCCTCCTCTGAATGTGGGTGCAAGTCCTACGACCTCTGAATGTGAGTGCAACTCCTACGTCCTTCTCCTCTGAATGTGAGTGCAACTCCTACGTCCTTCTCCTCTAAATGTGAGTGCAACTCCTACATCCTCCTCTAAATGTGAGTGCAACTCCTACGTCCTTCTCCTCTAAATGTGAGTGCAACTCCTGCGTCCGCCTCATCTGGATCTGCGTGCAACTCCTACGACCTCTGAATGTGAGTGCAACTCCTACGACCTCTGAATGTGAGTGCAAGGCGAGGCAAGGCCAAGTGAGGCGAGGCTAGGAGCGGCGAGGCGAGGCGAGGCGAGGCGAGGCGAGGCGAGGCGAGGCGAGGCGCAATCCGTGGGTGGATTGAAACTTGTGGGCGCAATTCGTGGTTGGATTGAAACTTGTGGGCGCAATTTGTGGGTGGATTGAAACTTGTGGGCGCAATTCTTGGGTGGACGCTCTCTCAGGCGGGCCCAAAGCGCGGCGGATGGAAGAAGAGGAGCGAGAGAGGTGGGATGACGCACGGCCGGCAGGCACTGGCATGTGGGTGCCTCCTACCCGCCCTGCTGACCACCCGCTTGCTGGCGGCACGCGAGGCGAAGGCGGATGGAGCAAGGATGGAGCGAGCGAAGCTCGTTGTTCCGTTCCGTTGCACCCTTGGGGTGAGGTGGAGGTGCGAGGAGGAGAGGCGGATAAGCTGAAGGAGGGGGTACTTGGAGGGAGATGTTGTCGTATGTGGAAGGGAGTAAAAAGCTGGGAGAAAGGTGTGTCTGAGTGGTGATACTTTGATTGGGGGTGGGACCTCCCTCTCATTGCTCTCCTCTCACTCTCCCTCTTGCCCAGCAGAGCCGCGGTAAGTGTGTGTTGGATGCGTTCTGAGATTGGTGGCTGCAACCCCACTCTTTGGTTCTCATCCTCCTGCTTGTCCCACCGCTTGCTCAACTCACCCTAAGCATACTTCAGCTCACACTTCCCAGTCAACTCCTCTTTTGGCCTTTGACGCACTCCTGATCAGCACTCGTTGCTGATACCCCTTTCAAAGGGAGTATCAGCAACGCCTGCCATGAGAAGGGGGTATGGGTCCGAGGGAGTGCAGTGCGGTGCCATCAGCAACGCCTGCCATGAGAAGGGGGTATGGGTCCGAGGGAGTGCAGTGCGGTGCCATCAGCAACGCCTGCCATGAGAAGGGAGTATGGGTCCGAGGGAGTGCAGTGCGGTGCCAACAGCAACGCCTGCCATGAGAAGGGAGTATGGGTCCGAGGGAGTGCAGTGCGGTGCCATCAGCAACGCCTGCCATGAGAAGGGAGTATGAGTCCGAGGGAGTGCAGTGCGGTGCCATCAGCAACGCCTGCCTTGAGAAGGGAGTATGGGTCCGAGGGAGTGCAGTGCGGTGCCATCAGCAACGCCTGCCATGAGAAGGGAGTATGGGTCCGAGGGAGTGCAGTGCGGTGCCATCAGCAGCGCCTGCCTTGAGAAGGGAGTATGGGTCCGAGGGAGTGCAGTGCGGTGCCATCAGCAACGCCTGCCATGAGAAGGGAGTATGGGTTCGAGGGAGTGCAGTGCGGTGTGGGGCCGAGGAGAACAGTTATTTGTTTCTTGTATTCTTGTTTTTTCCTTGTCGCGTGTTTCGTTTGTGTTCTTGCATTATCTTTTCCCTTGCACCCTCACCACCAACTCGTTTCTTTCCTTGTCGCATGTTTCGATTTCTCTTATGTTTTTTGCATTTTCTTTTTGCTCGCATCTTCACCAGCAACTTATCTTTCTTTCTTTAGATCCCCCCTCTTGCATTCCCGTATGGCAGGGAGCAGCATGGCGGAGTGGAGAGCTGGTGGGGGCGGCTGCAGAGCGGGAGGCGCGGCAGCAGCAGCTACACGGGAGGGAGGAGGGAGGCGGGTGGAGTGCGGAGGAGGAGGGAGCAGCAGCACCAGCAGCCTTCTTTCAGAAGGGAGTATGGGGCTCAGGGAGGGGACCATTTTACGCTTTGTTTACGCAAGCTTTTCATTTCCTTGTCGCATGTTTCAGTTTCAGTTTCGTTTGTTGCATTCTCTTCACCAGCCACTTATCTTTCTTCCCTTAGCTCCCCCCTCTTGCATTCCTGTACCGCAGAGCGGGAGGCGCGGCAGCAGCAGCTACACGGGAGGGAGGAAGGAGGCGGGTTGGAGTGCGGAGGAGGGAGCAGCAGCACCAGCAGCCTTCTTTCAGAAGGGAGTACGGGGCTCAGGGAGGGGACCAATTTCTGCTCTGTTTTCGCATGCTTTTCATTTCCTTGTCGCATGTTTCAAATTCTATTTTGTGTTTTGCATTTTGTTTTTGCTCGCATCTTCACCAGCAACTTATCTTTCTTTCCTTAGATCCCCCTTTTGCATTCCCGTATGGCAGGGCGCAGCATGGCGGAGTGGAGAGCTGGTGGGGGCGGCTGCAGAGAGGGAGGCGCGACAGCAGCAGCTACACGGGAGGGAGGAGGGAGGCGGGTTAGAGGGAGCAGCAGCACCAGCATCGTCTTCTTTCAGAAGGGAGTATGGGGCTCAGGGAGGGGAACATTTCCGCTCTGTTTTCACATGCGTTTCGTTTCCTTGTCACTTGTTTCAAATTCTGTTTTGTGTTTTGCGCTTTATTTTCGCTCGCATCTTCACCAGCAACTAATCTTTCTTTCCGTAAATCCCCCTCTTGCATTCCTGTATGGCACGGCGGATGGAGGCGGGTTGGAGTGCGGAGGAGGGAGCAGCATCTGTCACCAGCAGCGCCTGCTTTCACCATTGAGTATGGGGCTGAGGGAGGGGTGAGGGGTGAGGGGTGAGGGGTGAGGGGTGGGGGGTGGGGTGCTTGTGTGCTGTTCTTGAGGCGCCTCAAGACAGCTGTGAACTGCCGGTGGCGGTTCTGTTCTGTTCACTGCAGTGCACTGCAGCTTGTCGTTCTGTTTCTGTTCCGTCACTCCGTTGGTCCCTGAGCTTTGAGAGACGTCTCAAAACTCGTGTGCTCCTCACTGCAGAGTCGCTGCAGTGAGCAACCTCTGGGTTTTGGGCAAAGCCTCAAAACCCATTTCTCTTGTTCCTCACAGCAGCCTAGCTGCAGTGAGCAAAATTACACAGCTGGTAAGGCAGCACGACTGGGCAGCAAGGACGGGCAGCACCTGCTTTGAGAATAATTTTCATCTGCCCCCGGGCAGTATGCATTGTGTTTTTTCTCTCTTTCCCCCCATCCAACAGGGTCCCAAGCGATGGTTCCCACCTCACCGCGGTGCTTGGGTGTAACGTCAGGAGCTCTGCTCCTGGCGGCCAAGAGGAACCCCCCATGCACACCTACAGTGCATGGGTAGTACAATAGTACACTATTTAGTATAGCAGATTATCAATATCTAGTTCTCAATTAGATCAGTAAATATTTGATACTGAGATCAGTAGATGGAACTTCTAGTGAACATGGACCCTTTGGTTGGATACTTGATACTGAGATATTTCACTGGATTATAATTACCCTACGGTACTGATATCTGGAGCATCAAGACGGTATGTAATTCTGAAATTGATAGTTACTAAATTGATTACTAATATGAGCTGTCACAGAGGGTGATTGGTCAAATGAGATGCTGCAAAGGCAATCAGTCATACAGAGAGAGCCAGGCAAACAGTCACACGGAGAGAGCCAGGCAAACAGTCACACGGAGAGAGCCAGGCAAACAGTCACACGGAGAGAGCCAGGCAAACAGTCACACGGAGAGAGCCAGGCAAACAGTCACACGGAGAGAGCCAGGCAAACTGTCACACGGAGAGAGCCAGGCAAACAGTCACACGGAGAGAGCCAGGCAAACAGTCACACGGAGAGAGCCAGGCAAACTGTCACACGGAGAGAGCCAGGCAAACAGTCACACGGAGAGAGCCAGGCAAACAGTCACACGGAGAGAGCCAGGCAAACTGTCACACGGAGAGAGCCAGGCAAACAGTCACACGGAGAGAGCCAGGCAAACTGTCACACGGAGAGAGCCAGGCAAACTGTCACACAGAGAGAGCCAGGCAAACTGTCACACAGAGAGAGCCAGGCAAACTGTCACACAGAGAGAGCCAGGCAAACTGTCACACAGAGAGAGCCAGGCAAACTGTCACACATCAATCCTCATTGTGGGTGCATGGGATGGACAATAGAGGTATGACTTGCAAAAGGAGCATTCAGTTGTTCCCTTTTGTTTACTTTAGTCTTCGCTCGGACAACAGGGAAAATCTGAACCTGTGATCTCAAGTGTAACATGCAACTAAGCCACTTCTCCGCATATGCAAAAACACACTGATAGCTCAGCATTCAAACAAGTTCTTGCACCGATGCATGGTACCGCATAGCACTGGAACATCAGGGTGAAAAACTCAGCCACCGCTGAAACGTCTTCAATAGCACAGCTTGATGGGATCAAACGTTGCCTCCTCTGCACTCTTCGCCTGCTGAAACTCCCCCCTCTCTGTGTGCTCCGTGTGCATGTAATGGTGGAAGGCTGGCAGACTCTCTGCGGCCTCTCTGTTCAACCACGTACCACCCACCCACATCCCTCCACACCCCTTCAATAGCACAGCTTGATGGGATCAAACGTTGCCTCCTCTGCACTCTTCACCCGCCCAAACTCTTCCTGGTGCTGCACGTTGTATGCTCGGTGCTCCGTGTGCATGTAGTGGTGGAAGGCTGGCAGGGAGCGCACTGAAGCAATGCAGGGCAGCAGCAGGCGAATGCTGTCTGCTTCCTTGCGTTGCCGGGCCTGGGAGGGAGGGGGATTGAGCAGACAAGGGAGAATTGGGAGGGGTGCTCCGTGTGCATGTAGTGGTGGAAGGCTGGCAGGGAGCGCACCGATGCTATGTAGGGCAGCAGCAGGCGAATGCTGTCTTCTTTGCCGGGCCTGAGAGGGACGGGGGATACCAGAGGGAGGAGTGTTCGGTGTGGGAGCAGCTGTGGGTGGTGAGGATCAAGACGAGGCGGGGAGAAGATGCAGATGTGGTATGCATGGCATCAGCAGGCGAATGCTGTCTGCTTCGCTGCTGCAGCGCGGCTGAAAGGGAAGGGGGAGAGGAGAGCAGATCTGGATGGAACAGCGCTCTGATTGTGTGCTGCGAACAGTGATGCCGTGCACATGCCATGCCACGTGCCCCCTGACTGCAGCTCACTGACTGGAGCTCCCTGACTGGAGCTCCCTGACTGGAGCTCACTGACATGCTCCGTTACCATGACCACCACTGCACCGTTACCATTACCACCACTGCACCGTTACCATTACCACCACTGCACCGTTACCATTACCACCACTGCACCGTTACCATTACCACCACTGCACCGTTACCATTACCACCACTGCACCGTTACCATTACCACCACTGCACCGTTACCATTACCACCACTGCACCGTTACCATTACCACCACTGCACGATTACCATTACCACCACTGCACCGTTACCATTACCACCACTGCACCGTTACCATTACCACCAGCACATCCGCCTCGGGCGTGGGTTCCTCCTTGGCTTGGCTGCCTCCTCCGCCACCCTCTTGAGCTTCTCTGCCTCGTCTGATAGGTTCACTGCCGTGGGGCGACTGGATGGTGTGGGGGATAGAGGAAGATGGAGAGTGAGCGGAGTGCGTGAGAGCAGCCCAGGCGGTGGTTGGCTGGTGTGACTGTGGTGGGTGAGAGCAGGTGCGCAAGTGCTCGAAATTTTGTGTGATCCATGATGGAGAGTAGAAGCACCCACCTGGACTGGACGCGAGGTGGTCGAGGCGTTCAGTGATGTGCTTCACAGCGGCACCCGCGGAATCGAACACGCTGTGCTGCTGCGATCGCGATCGCCGGCACCCCCCGCACCACCACGTGGCGTGCCTGAGGGTTGTGATGGGGGCCGCGCGGTGGAGTGCGGTGCACGGGTGTTCAGGAGATTAGGAAGATGGAGTGAGATGGGGTGGGGTGGAATGGGGTGAAAGCGGTGTGATTCACAGGAGGGGGCATAGACGATACCACGGCCTTGGTCGCATTTCCGGCATGTCGTGATGAGTGGGGTTTTATACACAGTGTAGGATGGCATGATGGCATGATACCCACCAGGCAGCTTCGATGGTTGGGATGCTGAGGTAGATAGACTCGTGAGGAAGCTTCCGCTGGAATGGAGGCAACACGCGGGGCGGGGCGTGGAATGGGAAGGGATAAAAAGAAGCAGCGCCTTAGTCTGGTTACCCGACGGTGTGACGATGCTGTATACGAACGCGCGCCTTCATTACATCAAAGCCGTAGTGATTCTTAACCTTTACGTAAGACGCACCCTTTACAAGAAGGGTGCGACAGTTTCGTGCGCATAATGTTTTTACCGAGAATCAACTGAAAGCTGACAACACGAGTCGCCAGCACGACTCGCCTGATCCAGCAGCTCGAGCTTCCCTCGGGAATACCGAATGGCCTGAAGCACCTTCGACTCGCCCGACGCACCCACATTCTCCGCCGTCACCGTCAGATCTGCAACCGCTGCCGCCATTGCTGGCGAATGCTATCGATTCCAACGACGGAACGTAAGACACGAATTTGCGAAACTACGCGAACACAGGAGGTGTGGTGGGCGACACGGCAAGGCGGAAGGGATGTCTTGCTTGCGTAGTGCGGCGAGCGGCGCTAGATGCGGAGAAAGGAGAAGGCGGGTTGGAGAAAAGGAACGAAATGATTGAGAAATCTGTGGCAGTGGGCTGGGGTGTGGTCCCTCCGAGGTGGTAACACTTGTGATGCGATGTGCAAATATTCGTAACACCCAGCAATTTTCCCTTGCGACGAATTCTGGCGAAGGCGACTATTTTCGCTGAATGCTTTGCCAAACAGACAGAGAATCAAGACAGCACACAGCACAGCATACAGTACAGCACACTACCACATTGCGTTACCTTATTGCCCCCGCTCACGATGCTCCCACTCACGATGCTTTCACTCACGATGCTCCTACTCACGATTCTTGCTCACGATGCTTCCACTCACGATGCTCGCTCACAATGCTCCCACTCACGATGCTCGCTCACGATGCTCCCACTCACGATGCTCGCTCACGATGCTTCCACTCACGATGCTCGCTCACGATGCTCCCACTCACGATGCTCGCTCACGATGCTCCCACTCACGATGCTCGCTCACGATGCTCCCACTCACGATGCTCGCTCACGATGCTCCCGCTCACATTGCGTTACCTCATTGCTGATCGTCAACTCATCACATGAACCCGCCGTCATCTCGTTTCTCCTTGCTTTTGGGATAGTTTCTGGCCGTGATCACAGGCATCAGATCAAAAGCTTCACCGCATAATGGTCGCTCTCCTTCGAATCGTGGCGGTTAAATTTCGCCACCGCTGGTTACCTCTTCGCGTCGTCACCGCAATAGCGTTGGGTCGGCTGTCGATAGAAGAACAGTTCAAGGCGCAGTACGACGCGCATGAGCGCAGTGCGGCGCGCATGGGCGCAGTGCGACGGGCTCGGATTATTCTCACCCCCCCACTCCCTTGCTCACGTTCAGACAGTTGACGCCCATGCGGCGCGCTCCCCACCACGTCACCTCCCCTCTGGGCCGTCCTCCGGGCCGTGCACGCCGTCGCTCAGCCACGTCACCTCCCCTCTGACGCCCTGCCACGTCACCTCCCCTCTGATGCAGCCCAACGCATGTGTAACCGCATGTAACCGCATTCGCTCCTGTCGCTTGCACCTTGCAACGCACATGGCCACCTCACGCTTCACCGCACTACACCGCGCTGCACCCAATACATGTGCTTCACCGCGCTGCACCGCGCTGCATATTCATTTACATTGGAATCCGTCTTTTCTCCTTGGGTCGTTGGCAGGTCGGAGCATGCAGCTAGAGCAGAGGGGCAATTGAAGCAGAGGGGACTTGCTTTTGACTCTGCAGGGGGGATGGGTGGGTGGTGGGGAGGGGGGATGGGGGAGGAGGAACGGCTGGTGGGGGAGAGGCGCGAGGGGGAGAAGCGAGAGGGGGAGAGGCGGGAGGTCTGTGTGATGAGGGAAATCCTTGCACGCCTGAGAAAGGTCGACCTGCTGATGCTGCTGCACGCACTGATGGCAGTCCGGCTAGTGGTGGTACTCCCGGCAGCACTGGCGCGGGCAGCACACGCGCTCACAGCACTCCCTCCTCCTCCCCTCTCATTCCCTCCTCTCTCTCCTCCTCCTCCCCCTCTCCCCTCCTCTCCTCCTCCTCATTCTCCCCTCTCCTCTCCTCCTCGCCGTCTCCCTCCCTGCCCCTGCTCGCATCCTCCCCTTCTCTGCTCTCCACCCTCCCTCCTGCCGCGCTGGCACCGCTCTGCACCGCTCTGTGCGGCCCGCTCTGTCCCCAGGGGCGCCTCACCCGCTTCTACGACACTCAGATGGACCGATTCGTGCTGCCGCCCACCAGGTAGAATGAGACAAACAATGCCGATCCCCACTCACCAAGTAGGAACATGGTGACCTTTCCTCTCCGCGTGCTCCTCCATGCCTTACTGCTTGGTTTGTTCCCTGGAGTGCCTTGTCTGCCTTCCTCTCTCTGCCTTCTGTTCATGCCTCCCTGGAGTGCCTTGTCTGCCGCATGAAGCATCTCTCTGCCCTTCAGTCTTCACACATCAACTCCGTGTCTCGTGTCACTCCCCCGCACCTTTCCCCCCTCCCTTTCCCCATCAGGCTGATGGACGCAGCAGCATTAGCGCGGCAGCGCCTGAGCATGACAGATCACGAGCTGCTGCATGCCAACTCCACATCGCCACTGGCCGAGGGCCCCGACTTCCTGCCCTTCATCCGCAGGTGAGGGCTCGTGGCTGCTTTTCCTCCACGTGAGGGCTTGTTGCTGCACACACGTGCCTTGCATGCTGTCACACATGGCCTGGCTCGCTTTCGGGCATGCTACGCACACGTGGCCTGACGCGCACTAGAGTTCACGCACACATGGCATGGCGCGCACTAGGGCATGTCACTGCAGCGAGCTGCTGCACGCCAACTCCACATCGCCCCTGGCTGAGGGACCCGACTTCCTGCCCTTCATCTTTTGGTGATCCCTCCCTCTCTCCCCACCTGAAGGCTCGCTGTTGCACACGTGCTATGGCATGGCGATGCGCATGCCATGCACACACTAGCGCATGTCATTGCAGCGAGTAAACATATCTGCCATGCCATTTTTTCACCTCCTTCGCATCACCCATTCCCATCCCCACATTTGGCCATGTCACACACATTTGGCCTTGCTCTCTAGGGCATGTCACTGCATGCTGACTCCACGTCGCCACTGACTCCCTTCATCCTGCACTTCCACGTCGCTCACATGGCATGATGCCATGGCATATTGATGCGCATGCCGCGCACACACTAGGGCATGTCATTGCAGCGAGTAATCATCTCTGCTCTGTGCCTTTCCTTCACCCACTCCCACCCCCCTCCCGCTGCTTCTCACCCTCCCCACGCCCCTCCTGCTACCCCTTTTCTTCCCCCCCTCCCCTTCTGCCTCTTCCCCCTCCCCTCCCCTGCAGCTGCTACCGGCTGCTAGCCCAGTCGCCAGACAGCGACACGCTCTTCCCCAGCGGCGCCCCCCGCGTCTTCAGCGCTGGCAGCGCGCACCGCCCCCCCTGCCCCTTTACTTCTTCTCAACCTCCCCTTCTGCTCCTCTCCCCCTCTCCCCCCCGCCTTCCCATTCAGCTGCTACCGTCTGCTAGCCCAGTCACCGGAAACAGACACGCTCTTCCCCAGCGGCGCCCCCCGGGTCTTCACACGCGATCCCACCTCGCAGCGCTGGCAGCGCGCGCCACCCCCGCTGCCCCCGCGCACGCCGCTCATGCTGTACCGCGCATACCGCTCGCGCCACCTGCACTCGCTCTCCTCGCTGCTCTGCTCCCTGCCCTGCTGGCCCTGGCTGTGACCGCGGATACGAGTTCCCATCTGCCGGATGTGAGGGGTGCGTTGAGGTGGAGATTGTGCACGCTCCTCATGTGCTGCCAGGGGCACTCAAGAAAGCAGTTCCTGCGTTGGTGGTGATTGTGGTGCAGGGGACAGGGTGCAGGGTGCAGGGTGCAGGGGACAGGGTGCAGGGTGCACGGTGGAGGGTGCAGGGTGATACAGCGGTTGACAAATATGTCAACTGCTACACGAATGTTTGGCCTGGTTGTGCCTGGCCGGATAGGTGGCTGTGAAATGTGGTGCTCATGAATATTCAATCCAACAAATGATGAGAGTGGTCATCAAGGTAGGGCGCATCTTGCGCCCTTGAGATGCTACTCTTTTGCTGCAATCGCAGATAAGATGGAACACTCTTGCTGCAAACGCAGATATGATGTTACAATCTTGTTACAGTCCCACTTGAAAAAGGATTCATTTATTTTGCTGAAAGGAGTCTACACTGTAGATGGCTGTGCGTGATGATACAGTTCTGTAGATGGATAACTTGCGGAGATGATCCCTTGCGGAGATGATCCAACATTCCGCATTGCGGCGGAACCTTTTCTGGCACACCTGCTGCAGAAGTCTCCCGCCTGGAATTTCAAAAAGCCGCGCTTCGTCGGGCCCAGCGCAGTTTAGCGGCAACTTTGGACTCCCATCCCGGTGGCGAAAGTCGTCTGACCCAGATAACCTCAGTTACGCTTTTGTCATTCGTTCGCGAAAGCTTTGCGACGACCTGTGCGGCGGGCGGAGACCAGCGGAAGCCTCTGTTTTGGCGACTCCCTCTCGCCTGTCGTCGCCTCCCTCCAGCAAGTGCATGCAGCCTCCCAGAGACCGAGTCAACCCGGCGATATCCCCAAGGCCATTCCACCTCTGCCGGATTCTCCAGTTCCTTCATTCATGTCACTGATTCTCTCCAGTCAGCGTTAGCTCGTGCTTGTTTCCATGGCTTCCTCATCTCGCCATGGCTGCTGTCGAAATCTCTCAGACATGTAGGTTGCTACGATTAGGTCATACTCTTAAGAAGATTTATGATAGCTTATCAGTATATATGCATTTTTCAGGGGGAGAACTGGTAGTAGAGCCGTGCCAGCATATAGCTTCTGTTAGGCTGATCATGTTAACTGCTCGCCTCTTAGCTTATAACCACGGTAGTTATTATTCGTAACCGCTAAGTTAATTCCACCGTTTCAGTTTCCGCGAACACTTCCACGTTAAGTTTCTGATAAACTGATAAACTGATTATCAACCAATCGTTTTCAGCTCAGCAACATGGTCCGTGACGGGTGTTTCCTGATAAGGTTTCCACCGCTCTAGTTGAAGCGTATGTCGCGTCCGTTTCGTTTAAGCGTCGTTCCGATATAGTCGTACACCCAACTACTCGCCGATGGCTGCTAGTCGCCGATCGCCTAACGTTGAGTCAAGGCATTATGATACGCGAAGCAGCACCGTGTCAGGAATGACATACGAGCCGCTTCTGCTAGCATCTTCAGGCAGCACCGGAAGCACGGAGTGTTATTACGGCAGTTTCCAACAGGGTCGACGGTTTTCACGTCAGAATGGCGCCGTAATGGTCAGAATGGCGAGTGAATCTCAAGTATCAAGGCGACCGGCATCCGGCGTCCGTAATGATCTACGAGCATCATCATCAGCAACAAGAGAAGCACCTTCGGGTCGACGGAAGCAGTCTCAAGGCAACCGGCATCCGGCGTCACGGTGACTCACGGCGACACAGTGACACACGGCGGAAACTACTGGGTTACCTACTCCGAGCAACGGGGTGCAACCTGACGAGCGGCGAAAGACGTGCGGACGAGAAATAATAGCGACTAGCGAATGTCGAACGGCGAGCAGCAAAAGCGAACGGCTAGCGACGATGTGTGGAAGATGGCGACGAACTTCGTCGACGTTCCCTAAACCGCGTGCGACGTTCCCTGTGCGACGGTGTGTGGACAATTACGACTTCACGCGTTTGACCGTGTGCGGAAAACGGCGGCCAACCGCGTACGGTGTGCGGAAGATGGCGACTTAACGCGTGCGACGTTCCTCATGCGGCGCCGTGCGGATGCTGGGCGACATGGCGCGACGATGCGCGGCATGCGACGTACCGCTTGCGACGTTCCCCGCCGTGCGACCGTGTGGAGATGATGGCGACTTACTGCGTGCGAAGTTCCGCGTGCCGGCGCGCTGTGCGGATGCATGCGACGATGTGCGACGAACGCCATGCGACTTACCGCGCGCTTCCGTGTGCGGAAGATGGCGACAAATTACGTGCGGGGCCGTGCGATTTACCACGCGCGACTGTGTGCGGATGATGGCGACGCGTGCTTGTGCGGATGCTGACGACGTTCCGTGGCTGGCGCGGTGAACAGCGGTGAAGGCGTGCGGCTGGCGCGGTGAACAACGGTGAAGGCGTGCGGCTGGCGCGGTGAAGAGCGGTGAAGGCGTGCGGCTGGCGCGGTGAAGAGCGGTGGAGGCGTGCGGCTGGCGCGGTGAACAGCGGTGAAGGCTTTCGGCTGGCGCGGTGAACAGCGGTGCTGGAGGTGCGGAGGAGGAGAGGAGCCTGGCTGATTCTCTCTCACTGCTGGAGTGCTGGAGGTGCGGAGGAGGAGAGGAGCCTGGCTGATTCTCTCTCACTGCTGGAGTGCTGGAGGTGCGGAGGAGGAGAGGAGCCTGGCTGATTCTCTCTCACTGCTGGAGTGCTGGAGGTGCGGAGGAGGAGAGGAGCCTGGCTGATTCTCTCTCACTGCTGGAGTGCTGGAGGTGCGGAGGAGGAGAGGAGCCTGGCTGATTCTCTCTCACTGCTGGAGTGCTGGAGGTGCGGAGGAGGAGAGGAGCCTGGCTGATTCTCTCTCACTGCTGGAGTGCTGGAGGTGCGGAGGAGGAGAGGAGCCTGGCTGATTCTCTCTCACTGCTGGAGTGCTGGAGGTGCGGAGGAGGAGAGGAGCCTGGCTGATTCTCTCTCACTGCTGGAGTGCTGGAGGTGCGGAGGAGGAGAGGAGCCTGGCTGATTCTCTCTCACTGCTGGAGTGCTGGAGGTGCGGTGGAGGAGAGGAGCCTGGCTGATTCTCTCTCACTGCTGGAGTGCTGGAGGTGCGGAGGAGGAGAGGAGCCTGGCTGATTCTCTCTCACTGCTGGAGTGCTGGAGGTGCGGAGGAGGAGAGGAGCCTGGCTGATTCTCTCTCACTGCTGGAGTGCTGGAGGTGCGGAGGAGGAGAGGAGCCTGGCTGATTCTCTCTCACTGCTGGAGTGCTGGAGGTGCGGAGGAGGAGAGGAGCCTGGCTGATTCTCTCTCACTGCTGGAGTGCTGGAGGCGCGGAGGAGGAGAGGAGCCTGGCTGATTCTCTCTCACTGCTGGAGTGCTGGAGGTGCGGAGGAGGAGAGGAGCCTGGCTGATCTGATCCTGGCTGCGGAGCTCCTGGCTGTTGCGTCGCCTCTGCTCTTCGCTGGTATTTTTCTTTCTTGATTTTCTTCTGCTCGCCTTCATTCTGCTTGACTCTCTCTGCTGTATTTCTGTCTTCGGTTGTTCCTGTTTTCCTTTACTCTTTCTAGCCTTAGTTATGCTTCCGTTGTTCCGGTTTCCCTTTACTCTGTCTAGCCTTAGTTCTGCTTCCGTTGTTCCTGTACTTCGTCCCTTTACTTAGTCCCTTTACTTAGTCTGCATGGTGCTATTTTTCGCAGTTCTGTTTTTCTCACTCTATTTGCCTTGCCCTCTGTGCCTTGTCCGAGCAGAATGTGGAGGAGAGGAGAGGAGAGGAGTGAACAAAGGAGAAGCAGAGGTGCCAGCAGTGGAGAACTGGAGCGAGCACGGGAGGAGGAACCAGCAAAGGAGCCGCAGAGGCACCGAGAAGGACTGGAGCAGAGGAGCAGAGGCGCAGAGCAGGACACGCCTTATGTGAGGACCTTATGTGAGAGTGGCCGACTCTGCCACCCTCTCCCACCTGCTCTCACCGCTTTGTCCTCCTTAGTTCTGCTTCCGCTGTTCCTGTTTTCCTTTACTCTGTCTAGCCTTATGTCTGCTTCCGTTGTCCCTGTTTTTGTTTACTTCGTCTGCTTGATGGTGTTTTTCACAATTCTGTTTTTCTCACTCTATTTACCTTGCCCTGTGTGCCTTGTCCGAGCAGAATGTGGAAGAGAGGAGAGAAGAGGAGCTAATAAAGGAGCAGCAGAGGTGCCAGCAGAGGAGAACTGGAGTGCTGGAGCAGATTCGGGCGCTGCTGGAGTGCTGCTGGCTGATCCTGCTGCTGGAGTGCTGCTGGCTGATCCTGGCGCTGCTGGAGTGCTGCTGGCTGATCCTGGCGCTGCTGGAGTGCTGCTGGCTGATCCTGGCGCTGCTGGAGTGCTGCTGGCTGATCCTGGCGCTGCTGGAGTGCTGCTGGCTGATCCTGGCGCTGCTGGAGTGCTGCTGGCTGATCCTGGCGCTGCTGGAGTGCTGCTGGCTGATCCTGGCGCTGCTGGAGTGCTGCTGGCTGATCCTGGCGCTGCTGGAGTGCTGCTGGCTGATCGTGGCGCTGCTGAGGTGGACGGGCTTTTTGCTGAGGTGGACAGGCGCGGTGGGATGACGCACGGCCGGCAGGCACTGGCGTGTGGCTGCCTCCTACCCGCCCTGCTGACCACCCGCTAGTGGAGCATGGGAGCCGTGGAGCAGCAAGGCAACACTGGCATCTCGTGGGCAGCAAAGCAACTGGGAAGTATCTTTCCCCTCGCCTTCCCTTCTCGTCACCCTCCATTCGTTTCGTTTTCGTCATTCCGTGTTTTCCGCACCTCATTCTTCACTCCATCGTCCTGCATTTCGCGTTTATGCACGTCCCTCTGATACGTTCGGCTGCAGCCTAGTAGATGTCCTCTGCGGGTTTTGGGTAGCATAGGTTTTGGGTTGGGTAGCATAGAGTTTGGGTTTTGGGTAGCATAGCTCCTCCCTCTGCTAGCTGCAGCCGGCGTATCATGGACGTGCATCCATCCCACCACCTCGTTTCCACGTCTTGTTCTCCGCTCTCAATTCCGCGTTTTTCCGCTTTCAGTTCCGCATCTCGTTTCCTTGTGTTTGTTTTGCTTTATTTTCCATTCCGCAGTTCTGTTTACTGACTTCGAGCATCTGTCTGTGCGTTCCCTCTCCCTGTTTTTCAGCAACCATGGGTTCTTCACTCGGGAGGAGCAGAGGCGCCTGCAGAGGACGGCAGCAGCGACTCCCGAGAGTGCTCTCTTGGCTCTTTGGAAGGGCAGCGCGCATGCAGCGTGGTGGGATGACGCACGGCCGGCCCTTCCCGCCCTGCTGACCACCCGCTTGCGAGGGCGAGGGTGACGCTGCAATGCAAGCGGATGGAGCGAGGCGAGGAGGCGCTTGGAGCGCGGCGAGGAGGCGCCTGGAGCGCGGCGCCTGGAGTGAGGAGGATGACGAGGGCGCATGGCTGACTCAGTGCACGGGCGGGCGGTGAAGGCGGTGCAGCGGTGGCCTGCAGTGGACGCGCGACAACAATCAGCTGCCGGCAACAACAAAACCAATTGAGCTTCCTTACCCTTGCCTCCTCACTCTCTTCCTCTCTCGATCTATCTCGCTGCCCTTCTCGTTTGTCTTTGAGCTTCCTTACTCTTGCCTCTTCACTCTCTCTCGATCTATCACCGACGCTCTTGACAGAGGCGGCACCGACACCTTCTCTGGATTGGATGTGAGTGCATCAGCAGCAGGTTTGCCCACTTGTCTCTGATGTTTCTGTCGACGATTGTTGCGAACGCAACTCCTACGTCCTTCTCCTCTGAATGTGAGTGCAACTCCTACGACCTCTGAATGTGAGTGCAAGGCGAGGCAAGGCCAAGTGAGGCGAGGCTAGGAGCGGCGAGGCGAGGCGAGGCGAGGCGAGGCGAGGCGCAATCCGTGGGTGGATTGAAACTTGTGGGCGCAATCCGTGGGTGGATTGAAACTTGTGGGCGCAATCTGTGGGTGGATTGAAACTTGTGGGCGCAATTCGTGGGTGGACGCTCTCTCAGGCGGGCCCAAAGCGCGGCGGATGGAAGAAGAGGAGCGAGAGAGGTGGGATGACGCACGGCCGGCAGGCACTGGCATGTGGGTGCCTCCTACCCGCCCTGCTGACCACCCGCTTGCTGGCGGCACGCGAGGCGAAGGCGGATGGAGCAAGGATGGAGCGAGCGAAGCTCGTTGTTCCGTTCCGTTGCACCCTTGGGGTGAGGTGGAGGTGCGAGAAGGAGAGGCGGATAAGCTGAAGGAGGGGGTACTTGGAGGGAGATGTTGTCGTATGTGGAAGGGAGTAAAAAGCTGGGAGAAAGGTGTGTCTGAGTGGTGATACTTTGATTGGGGGTGGGACCTCCCTCTCATTGCTCTCCTCTCACTCTCCCTCTTGCCCAGCAGAGCCGCGGTAAGTGTGTGTTGGATGCGTTCTGAGATTGGTGGCTGCAACCCCACTCTTTGGTTCTCATCCTCCTGCTTGTCCCACCGCTTGCTCAACTCACCCTAAGCATACTTCAGCTCACACTTCCCAGTCAACTCCTCTTTTGGCCTTTGACGCACTCCTGATCAGCACTCGTTGCTGATACCCCTTTCAAAGGGAGTATCAGCAACGCCTGCCATGAGAAGGGGGTATGGGTCCGAGGGAGTGCAGTGCGGTGCCATCAGCAACGCCTGCCATGAGAAGGGGGTATGGGTCCGAGGGAGTGCAGTGCGGTGCCATCAGCAACGCCTGCCATGAGAAGGGAGTATGGGTCCGAGGGAGTGCAGTGCGGTGCCAACAGCAACGCCTGCCATGAGAAGGGAGTATGGGTCCGAGGGAGTGCAGTGCGGTGCCATCAGCAACGCCTGCCATGAGAAGGGAGTATGAGTCCGAGGGAGTGCAGTGCGGTGCCATCAGCAACGCCTGCCTTGAGAAGGGAGTATGGGTCCGAGGGAGTGCAGTGCGGTGCCATCAGCAACGCCTGCCATGAGAAGGGAGTATGGGTCCGAGGGAGTGCAGTGCGGTGCCATCAGCAGCGCCTGCCTTGAGAAGGGAGTATGGGTCCGAGGGAGTGCAGTGCGGTGCCATCAGCAACGCCTGCCATGAGAAGGGAGTATGGGTCCGAGGGAGTGCAGTGTGGTGCCATCAGCAACGCCTGCCATGAGAAGGGAGTATGGGTCCGAGGGAGTGCAGTGCGGTGCCATCAGCAACGCCTGCCATGAGAAGGGAGTATGGGTCCGAGGGAGTGCAGTGTGGTGCCATCAGCAACGCCTGCCATGAGAAGGGGGTATGGGTCCGAGGGAGTGCAGTGCGGTGCCATCAGCAACGCCTGCCATGAGAAGGGAGTATGGGTTCGAGGGAGTGCAGTGCGGTGTGGGGCTGAGGAGAACAGTTTTTGTTTCCTGTATTCTTGTCTTTTCCTTGTCGCGTGTTTCATTTTCGTTTTGCATTCTGTTTTCCCTTGCACCCTCACCACCAACTTCGTTTCTTTCCTTGTCACATGTTTCGATTTCTCTTATGTTTTTTTTGCATTTTCTTTTTGCTCGCATCTTCACCAGCAACTTATCTTCCTTTCTTTAGATCCCCCCTCTTGCATTCCCGTATGGCAGGGAGCAGCATGGCGGAGTGGAAAGCTGGTGGGGGCGGCTGCAGAGCGGGAGGCGCGGCAGCAGCAGCTACATGGAAGGGAGGAGGGAGGCGGGTTGGAGTGCGAAGGAGGAGGGAGCAGCAGCTGTCACCAGCAGCGCCTGCTTTCACAAGGGAGTATGGGGCTCAGGGAGGGGACCAATTTCCGCTCTGTTTTCGCATGATTTTCATTTGCTTGTCGCATGTTTCAGTTTCTGTTTCGTTTTTTGCATTCTCTTCACCAGCCACTTATCTTTCTTCCCTTAGCTCCCCCCGCTTGCATTCCTGTACCGCAGAGCGGGAGGCGCGGCAGCAGCAGCTACACGGGAGGGAGGAGGGAGGCAGGTTGGAGTGCGGAGGAGGAGGGAGCAGCAGCACCAGCAGCCTTCTTTCAGAAGGGAGTATGGGGCTCAGGGAGGGGAACATTTTCCGCTCTGTTTTCGCATGCTTTTCGTTTCCGTGTCGCATGTTTCAGTTTCTGTTTCGTTTTTTGCATTCTCTTCACCAGCCACTTATCTTTCTTCCCTTAGCTCCCCCCTCTTGCATTCCTGTACCGCAGAGCGGGAGGCGCGGCAGCAGCAGCTACACGGGAGGGAGGAGGGAGGCGGTTGGAGTACGGAGGAGGAGGGAGCAGCAGCACCAGCAGCCTTCTTTCAGAAGGGAGTACGGGGCTGAGGGAGGGGACCATTTTCCGCTCTGTTTTCGCATGCGCGTTTCGTTTCCTTGTCGCATGTTTTTAGTTTCTGTTTCGTTTTTTGCATTCTCTTCACCAGCCACTTATCTTTCTTCCCTTAGCTCCCCCCTCTTGCATTCCTGTACCGCAGAGCGGGAGGCGCGGCAGCAGCAGCTACACGGGAGGGAGGAAGGAGGCCGGTTGGAGTGCGGAGGAGGGAGCAGCAGCACCAGCACGCTTCTTTCAGAAGGGAGTACGGGGCTCAGGGAGGGGACCATTTTCTGCTCTTTTTTCGCATGCTTTTCATTTCCTTGTCGCATGTTTCAATTTCTATTTTGTGTTTTGCATTTATTTTTTGCTCGCATCTTCACCAGCAACTTAGATTTCTTTCCTTAGATCCCCCTTTTGCATTCCCGTATGGCAGGGCGCAGCATGGCGGAGTGGAGAGCTGGTGGGGGCGGCTGCAGAGCGGGAGGCGCGGCAGCAGCAGCTACACTGGAGGGAGGAGGGAGTCGGGTTGGAGTGCGGAGGAGGAGGGAGCAGCAGCACCAGCAGCGCCTTCTTTCAGAAGGGAGTATGGGGCTCAGGGAGGGGAACATTTCCGCTCTGTTTTCGCATGCTTTTCATTTCCTTGTCGCATGTTTCAATTTCTATTTTGTGTTTTGCATTTTATTTTCGCTCGCATCTTCACCAGCAACTAATCTTTCTTTCCTTACATCCCCCTCTTGCATTCGTGTATGTCACGGCGGATGGAGGCGGGTTGGAGTGCGGAGGAGGGATGGAGGAGGGAGCAGCAGCTGTCACCAGCAGCGCCTGCTTTCACCAGGGAGTATGGGGCTGAGGGATGCGTGAGGGGTGGGGGGTGGGGGGTGAGGGGTGGGGTCCTTGTGTGCTGTTCTTGAGGCGCCTCAAGACAGCTGTGAACTGCCGGTGGCGGTTCTGTTCTGTTCACTGCAGTGCACTGCAGCTTGTCGTTCTGTTTCCGTTCCGTCAGTCCGTTGGTCCCCGAGTTTTGAGAGACGTCTCAAAGCTCGTGTGCTCCTCACTGCAGAGTCGCTGCAGTGAGCAACCTCTGGGTTTTGGGCAAAGCCTCAAAACCCATTTCTCTTGTTCCTCACAGCAGCCTAGCTGCAGTGAGCAAAATTACACAGCTGGTCAGGCAGCACGACTGGGCAGCAAGGACGGGCAGCACCTGCTTTGAGGATAATTTTCATCTGCCCCCGGGCAGTATGCATTGTGTTTTTTCTTTCCCCCCCATCCAACAGGGTCCTAAGCGATGGTTCCCACCTCACCGCGGTGCTTGGGTGTAACGTCAGGAGCTCTGCTCCTGGCGGCCAAGAGGAACCCCCCATGCACACCTACAGTGCATGGGTAGTACAATAGTACCGTCATCGCCCGGATATAAGACATATATGTCTTATCTCATACACTAAAAAAAATGCTTGGGTTATCTTGTATTTGGGGAGGTTTTGGGTGTCTTATAAGTCTTATAATTGGAAACCTTTTTAAACTACTTAGAAATATTTTCACGCATCTTGAAAAGAGTTTCTCAATAAGAGTGTGTCGGTGTTGCGAAGTTGCCACTTCGGCAACCATTGTTCGGGACGCCACGTCATCCCGAATACTTGCAGAGTCAAATTTGGTAGTATGTGACTCAGCACGTGGCAGAATTCGCGTGTCGCAAGGGTAAAAATGTACGCGGTATTTCAATTTTCACTATAATACATTGCAGTTTCGATTATAAGACACATAAGTCTTATCTCGTACACACAAATAGGTGTCGTATAAAAAGGCTAGCCTGTTTATAAGAGACACCCGTATAATAGACAACCCCTGTCTACTATTCAACACTGTCTTATATCCGGGCGATGACGGTATACTATTTGGTATAGCAGATTATCAGATCAGTAGACATTTGACATTGAGATCAGTAAATGGAACTTACTAGTGAACATGGACCCTTTGGTTGGATGCTTGATACTCAGATATTTCACTGGATTATAATTACCGTACTGATATCAGTATGGAGCATCAATATGTAATTTTGAAATTGATAGTGACTAAATTGATGTTGTACAACCCAGTCGGGGGTATGACAGGAGAGCAGAGGAGAGAAGAGAAGAGACACAAATGTGATGATACTCTGGTGAATATATGAGCAGTCACAAAGGGCTATCTCACTGATTGGTCAAATGAGAAGCTGCAAAGGCAAACAGTCACACAGAGAGAGCCAGGCAAGCAGTTACACAGAGAGAGCCAGGCAAGCAGTTACACAGAGAGAGCCAGGCAAGCAGTTACACAGAGAGAGCCAGGCAAGCAGTTACACAGAGAGAGCAGGCAAGCAGCACATCAATCCTCATCGTGGGTGCATGGGGAGGGTGACATGACACTGAGGTATGGGTGAGGGAAGGGGTACCATAGCTAGGGGAAAAAATGTTCCCTCCTGTTTACTTTTGACAATAGGGATTGCAAAAGGAGCATTCGGCTCCCTCCTGTTTACTTTTGTTCCCTTTTGTCTTCGCTCGGACAACAGGTAGGACTTGAAACCTGTGATCTTAAGTGTAACATGCTAACGAAGCCACTTCCCTGCGTATGTTAACACACTGATAGCTCAGCATTCAAACAAGTTCTTGCACCGATGCATGGTACCGCATACCTATCCGCACAGCACTGGAACATCAGGGTGAAAAATTCAGCCACCAACCACTGAATCGTCTTCAATAGCACAGCTTGATGGGATCAAACGTCCTCTGCACTCTTCACCTGCCGAAATTCCCCCTTCTCTGTGTGCTCCGTGTGCATGTAATGGTGGAAGGCTGGCAGACTCTCTGCGGCCTCTCTGTTCAACCACGTACCACCCATCCACATCCCTCCACACCCCTTCAATAGCACAGCTTGATGGGATCAAATGTCGCCTCCTCGGCACTCTTCGCCCGCCCAAACTCCCCCTGGTGCTGCACGTTGTATGCTCGGTGCTCCGTGTGCATGTAGTGGTGGAAGGCTGGCAGCGAGCGCACTGATGCTATGTAGGGAAGCAGCAGACGAATGCTATCTGCTTTTCCTTGCTTTGCCGGGCCTGAGAGGGACGGGGGATACCAGAGGGAGGAGTGTTCGGTGTGGGAGCAGCTGTGGGTGGTGAGGATCAAGACGAGGCGGGGAGAAGATGCAGATGTGGTATGCATGGCATCAGCAGGCGAATGCTGTCTGCCTCGTTGCTGTAGCGCGGCTGAAAGGGAAGGGGGAGAGGAGAGCAGATCTGGATGGAAGTGCTCTGATTGTGTGCTGCGAACAGTGATGCCGTGCACATGCCATGCCGTGCCCCCTGACTGCAGCTCACTGACTGGAGCTCCCTGACTGGAGCTCCCTGACTGGAGCTCCCTGACTGGAGCTCACTGACTGGAGCTCCCTGACTGGAGCTCACTGATTGGAGCTCACTGACTGGAGCTCACTGATTGGAGCTCACTGACTGGAGCTCACTGACTGCAGCTCACTGACTGGAGCTCCCTAACTGGAGCTCCCTGACTGGAGCTCACTGATTGGAGCTCACTGACTGGAGCTCACTGACTGGAGCTCACTGACTGGAGCTCACTGACTGCAGCTCACTGACTGCAGCTCACTGACTGGAGCTCCCTAACTGGAGCTCCCTGACTGGAGCTCACTGACTGGAGCTCACTGATTGGAGCTCACTGATTGGAGCTCACTAACTGGAGCTCACTGACTGGAGCTCACTGACTGGAGCTCACTGACTGGAGCTCACTGACTGGAGCTCCCTGACTGGAGTTACCATTACCACCACTGCACCGTTACCATTACCACCACTGCACCGTTACCATTACCACCACTGCACCGTTACCATTACCACCACTGCACCGTTACCATTACCACCACTGCACCGTTACCATTACTACCACTGCACCGTTACCATTACCACCAGCACAACCGCCTCGGGCGTGGGTTCCTCCTTGGCTTGGCTGCCTCCTCCGCCACCCTCTTGAGCTTCTCTGCCTCGTCTGCTAGGTTCACTGCCGTGGGGCGACTGGATGGTGTGGGGGATAGAGGAAGATGGAGAATGAGCGGAGTGCGTGAGAGCAGCCCAGGCGGTGGTTGGCTGGTGTGACTGTGGTTGGTGAGAGCAGGTGCGCAAGTGCTCGGAATTTTGTGTGATCCATGATGGAGAGTAGAAGCACCCACCTGGACTGGACACGAGGTGGTCAAGGCGTTCAGTGATGTGCTTCACAGCGGCATCCGCGGAATCCAACACGCTGTGCTGCTGCGATCGCGATCGCCGGCGCCCCCCGCACCACCATGTGGCGTGCCTGAGGGTTGTGATGGGTGCCGCGCGGTGGAGTGCGGTGCACGGGTGTTCAGGAAATTAGGAAGATGGAGTGAGATGGGGTGGGGTGGAATGGGGTGAAAGCGGTGTGATTCACAGGAGGGGGCATAGACGATACCACGGCCTTGGTCGCATTTCCGGCATGTCGTGATTAGTGGGGTTCTATACACAGTGTAGGATGGCATGATGGCATGATGGCATGATGGCATGATACCCACCAGGCAGCTTCGGTGGTTGGGATGCTGAGGTAGATAGACTCGTGAGGAAGCTTCCGCTGGAATGGAGGCAACACGCGGGGCGGGGCGTGGAATGGGAAGGGATAGAAAGAAGCAGCGCCTTAGTCTGGTTACCCGACGGTGTGACGATGCTGTATACGAACGCGCGCCTTCATTACATCAAAGCCGTAGTGATTCTTAACCTTTACGTAAGACGCACCCTTTACAAGAAGGGTGCGACAGTTTCGTGCGCATAATGTTTTTACCGAGAATCAACTGAAAGCTGACAACACGAGTCGCCAGCACGACTCGCCTGATCCAGCAGCTCGAGCTTCCCTCGGGAATACCGAATGGCCTGAAGCACCTTCGACTCGCCCGACGCGCCCACATTCTCCGCCGTCACCGTCAGATCTGCAACCGCTGCCGCCATTGCTGGCGAATGCTATCGATTCCAACGACGGAACGTAAGACACGAATTTGCGAAACTACGCGAACACAGGAGGTGTGGTGGGCGACACGGCAAGGCGGAAGGGATGTCTTGCTTGCGTAGTGCGGCGAGCGGCGCTAGATGCGGAGAAAGGAGAAGGCGGGTTGGAGAAAAGGAACGAAATGATATGAGAAATCTGTGGCAGTGGGCTGGGGTGTGGTCCCTCCGAGGTGGTAACACTTGTGCTGCGATGTGCAAATATTCGTAACACCCAGCAATTTTCCGCTGCGACGAATTCTGGCGAAGGCGACTATTCTCGCTGAATGCTTTGCCTAACAAGCAGAGAATCAAGACACGCAGACAGGTTTTTTATTACCCGTTATAGTCAGCACACAGCGCAGCATACAGTACAGGACACTACCACATTGCGTTACCTTATTGCCCCCGCTCACGATCCTCCCACTCACGATGCTTTCACTCACGATGCTCGCTCACGATGCTCCCACTCACGATGCTTTCACTCACGATGCTCGCTCACGATGCTCCCACTCACGATGCTCGCTCACGATGCTCCCGCTCACATTGCGTTACCTCATTGCTGATCGTCAACTCATCACATGAACCCGCCGTCATCTCGTTTCTCCTTGCTATTGGGATAGTTTCTGGCCGTGATCACAGGCATCAGATGAAAAGCTTCACCTCATAATGGTCGCTCTCCTTCGAATCGTGGCGGTTAAATTTCGCCACCGCTGGTTACCTCTTCGCGTCGTCACCGCGATAGCGTTGGGTCGGCTGTCGATAGAAGAACAGTTCAAGGCGCAGTACGACGCGCATGGGCGCAGTGCGGCGCGCATGGGCGCAGTGCGGCGCGCATGGGCGCAGTGCGGCGCACATGGGCGCAGTGCGACGGGCTCGGATTATTCTCACCCCCCCTCTCCCTTGCTCACGTTCAGACAGTTGACGCCCGTGCGGCGCGCTCCCCACCATGTCACCTCCCCTCTGGGCCGTCCTCCGGGCCGTGCACGCCGTCGCTCAGCCACGTCACCTCCCCTCTGAGGCAGGCCAACGCATGTGTAACCGCATGTAACCGCATTCGCTCCTGTCGCTTGCACTTTACACCGCGCATGGCCACTTCACGCTTCACCGCACTACACCGCGCTGCACCCAGTACATGTGCTTCACCGCGCTGCATATTCATTTACATTGGAATCCGTCTTCTCTCCTTGGGTCGTTGGCAGGTCGGAGCATGCAGTTAGAGCAGAGGGGCAATTGAAGCAGAGGGAACTTGCTTTTGACTCTCACTGCTTTCAGCATGAGTGTAACGATTGCACCACTCTATGCTGACAGGGGATGTGCACTTCAGGTGAGATGTCTCTGCGTCATGGAGTTGCCTCTGCATCATGGCGTTGCCTCTGCGTCATGGAGTTGCCTCTGCATCATGGCGTTGCCTCTGCATCATGGCATTGCCTCTGCATCATGGCGTTGCCTCTGCATCATGGCATTGCCTCTGCATCATGGCATTGCCTCTGCATCATGGCGTTGCCTCTGCATCATGGCGTTGCCTCTCCATCATGGCGTTGCCTCTGCATCATGGCGTTGCCTCTCCATCATGGCGTTGCCTCTGCATCATGGCGTTGCCTCTGCATCATGGCGTTGCCTCTGCATCATGGCGTTGCCTCTCCATCATGGCATTGCCTCTGCATCATGGCATTGCCCCTGCATCATGGCGTTGCCTCTGCATCATGGCGTTGCCTCTGCATCATGGCGTTGCCTCTGCATCATGGCGTTGCCTCTCCATCATGGCATTGCCTCTCTGCGTCATGGCGTTGCCTCTGCATCATGGCATTGCCTCTGCATCATGGCGTTGCCTCTCCATCATGGCATTGCCTCTGCGTCATGGCGTTGCCTCTGCATCATGGCATTGCCTCTGCGTCATGGCGTTGCCTCTGCATCATGGCATTGCCTCTGCATCATGGCATTGCCTCTGCATCATGGCATTGCCTCTGCATCATGGCATTGCCTCTGCATCATGGCATTGCCTCTGCATCATGGCATTGCCTCTGCATCATGGCGTTGCCTCTGCATCATGGCGTTGCCTCTCCATCATGGCATTGCCTCTGCATCATGGCATTGCCTCTGCATCATGGCGTTGCCTCTGCATCATGGCGTTGCCTCTGCATCATGGCGTTGCCTCTGCATCATGGCGTTGCCTCTCCATCATGGCATTGCCTCTGCGTCATGGCGTTGCCTCTGCATCATGGCATTGCCTCTGCATCATGGCGTTGCCTCTCCATCATGGCATTGCCTCTGCGTCATGGCGTTGCCTCTGCATCATGGCATTGCCTCTGCGTCATGGCGTTGACTCTGCATCATGGCATTGCCTCTGCATCATGGCATTGCCTCTGCATCATGGCATTGCCTCTGCATCATGGCATTGCCTCTGCATCATGGCATTGCCTCTGCATCATGACATTGCCTCTGCATCATGGCATTGCCTCTGCATCATGGCATTGCCTCTGCGTCATGGCGTTGCCTCTGCATCATGGCATTGCCTCTGCATCATGGCGTTGCCTCTCCATCATGGCATTGCCTCTGCGTCATGGCGTTGCCTCTGCATCATGGCATTGCCTCTGCATCATGGCATTGCCTCTGCATCATGGCATTGCCTCTGCATCATGGCATTGCCTCTGCATCATGGCATTGCCTCTGCATCATGGCATTGCCTCTGCATCATGGCATTGCCTCTGCATCATGGCATTGCCTCTGCATCATGGCATTGCCTCTGCGTCATGGCGTTGCCTCTGCATCATGGCATTGCCTCTGCATCATGGCATGGCCTCTGCATCATGGCATTGCCTCTGCATCATGGCATTGCCTCTGCATCATGGCATTGCCTCTGCATCATGGCATTGCCTCTGCATCATGGCATTGCCTCTGCATCATGGCATTGCCTCTGCATCATGGCATTGCCTCTGCATCATGGCGTTGCCTCTGCATCATGGCATTGCCTCTGCATCATGGCATTGCCTCTGCATCATGGCATTGCCTCTGCATCATGGCATTGCCTCTGCATCATGGCGTTGCCTCTGCATCATGGCGTTGCCTCTCCATCATGGCATTGCCTCTGCATCATGGCATTGCCTCTGCATCATGGCGTTGCCTCTGCATCATGGCGTTGCCTCTGCATCATGGCGTTGCCTCTGCATCATGGCGTTGCCTCTCCATCATGGCATTGCCTCTGCGTCATGGCGTTGCCTCTGCATCATGGCATTGCCTCTGCATCATGGCGTTGCCTCTCCATCATGGCATTGCCTCTGCGTCATGGCGTTGCCTCTGCATCATGGCATTGCCTCTGCGTCATGGCGTTGCCTCTGCATCATGGCATTGCCTCTGCATCATGGCATTGCCTCTGCATCATGGCATTGCCTCTGCATCATGGCATTGCCTCTGCATCATGGCATTGCCTCTGCATCATGGCATTGCTCTGCATCATGGCATTGCCTCTGCATCATGGCGTTGCCTCTCCATCATGGCATTGCCTCTGCGTCATGGCGTTGCCTCTGCATCATGGCATTGCCTCTGCGTCATGGCATTGCCTCTGCATCATGGCATTGCCTCTGCATCATGGCATTGCCTCTGCATCATGGCATTGCCTCTGCATCATGGCATTGCCTCTGCATCATGGCATTGCCTCTGCATCATGGCATTGCCTCTGCATCATGGCATTGCCTCTGCATCATGGCATTGCCTCTGCATCATGGCATTGCCTCTGCGTCATGGCGTTGCCTCTGCATCATGGCATTGCCTCTGCATCATGGCATTGCCTCTGCATCATGGCATTGCCTCTGCATCATGGCATTGCCTCTGCATCATGGCATTGCCTCTGCATCATGGCATTGCCTCTGCATCATGGCATTGCCTCTGCATCATGGCATTGCCTCTGCGTCATGGCGTTGCCTCTGCATCATGGCATTGCCTCTGCATCATGGCATTGCCTCTGCATCATGGCGTTGCCTCTGCATCATGGCATTGCCTCTGCATCATGGCATTGCCTCTGCATCATGGCATTGCCTCTGCGTCATGGCGTTGCCTCTGCATCATGGCATTGCCTCTGCATCATGGCATTGCCTCTGCATCATGGCGTTGCCTCTGCATCATGGCATTGCCTCTGCATCATGGCATTGCCTCTGCATCATGGCATTGCCTCTGCATCATGGCATTGCCTCTGCATCATGGCATTGCCTCTGCATCATGGCATTGCCTCTGCATCATGGCATTGCCTCTGCATCATGGCATTGCCTCTGCATCATGGCATTGCCTCTGCATCATGGCATTGCCTCTGCATCATGGCATTGCCTCTGCATCATGGCATTGCCTCTGCATCATGGCATTGCCTCTGCATCATGGCATTGCCTCTGCATCATGGCATTGCCTCTGCATCATGGCATTGCCTCTGCATCATGGCATTGCCTCTGCATCATGGCATTGCCTCTGCATCGTGGCGTTGCCTCTGCATCATGGCATTGCCTCTGCATCATGGCATTGCCTCTGCATCATGGCATTGCCTCTGCATCATGGCATTGCCTCTGCATCATGGCGTTGCCTCTGCATCATGGCATTGCCTCTGCATCATGGCATTGCCTCTGCATCATGGCGTTGCCTCTGCATGGCATTGCCTCTGCATCATGGCATTGCCTCTGCATCATGGCATTGCCTCTGCGTCATGGCGTTGCCTCTGCATCATGGCATTGCCTCTGCATCATGGCATTGCCTCTGCATCATGGCGTTGCCTCTGCATCATGGCATTGCCTCTGCATCATGGCATTGCCTCTGCATCATGGCATTGCCTCTGCATCATGGCATTGCCTCTGCATCATGGCATTGCCTCTGCATCATGGCGTTGCCTCTGCATCATGGCATTGCCTCTGCATCATGGCATTGCCTCTGCATCATGGCATTGCCTCTGCATCATGACATTGCCTCTGCATCATGGCATTGCCTCTGCATCATGGCGTTGCCTCTGCATCATGGGGTTGCCTCTGCATCATGGCGTTGCCTCTGCATCATGGCGTTGCCTCGGCATCATGGCATTGCCTCTGCATCATGGCGTTGCCTCTGCATCATGGCGTTGCCTCTGCATCATGGGGTTGCCTCTGCATCATGGCGTTGCCTCTGCATCATGGCGTTGCCTCTGCATCATGGCGTTGCCTCTGCATCATGGCGTTGCCTCTGCATCATGGCGTTGCCTCTGCATCATGGCGTTGCCTCTGCATCATGGCGTTGCCTCTGCATCATGGCGTTGCCTCTGCATCATGGCATTGCCTCTGCATCATGGCGTTGCCTCTGCATCATGGCGTTGCCTCTCCATCATGGCATTGCCTCTGCATCATGGCGTTGCCTCTGCATCATGGCGTTGCCTCTGCATCATGGCGTTGCCTCTGCATCATGGCGTTGCCTCTGCATCATGGCGTTGCCTCTGCATCATGGCATTGCCTCTGCATCATGGCGTTGCCTCTGCATCATGGCGTTGCCTCTGCATCATGGCGTTGCCTCTGCATCATGGCGTTGCCTCTGCATCATGGCGTTGCCTCTGCATCATGGCGTTGCCTCTGCATCATGGCGTTGCCTCTGCATCATGGCGTTGCCTCTGCATCATGGCGTTGCCCTTGCATCATGGCGTTGCCTCTGCATCATGGGGTTGCCTCTGCATCATGGCGTTGCCTCTGCATCATGGCGTTGCCTCGGCATCATGGCATTGCCTCTGCATCATGGCGTTGCCTCTGCATCATGGCGTTGCCTCTGCATCATGGGGTTGCCTCTGCATCATGGCGTTGCCTCTGCATCATGGCGTTGCCTCTGCTTCATGGCGTTGCCTCTGCATCATGGCGTTGTCTCTGCATCATGGCGTTGCCTCTGCATCATGGCGTTGCCTCTGCATCATGGCGTTGCCTCTGCATCATGGCGTTGCCTCTGCATCATGGCATTGCCTCTGCATCATGGCGTTGCCTCTGCATCATGGCGTTGCCTCTGCATCATGGCATTGCCTCTGCATCATGGCGTTGCCTCTGCATCATGGCGTTGCCTCTGCATCATGGCGTTGCCTCTGCATCATGGCGTTGCCTCTGCATCATGGCGTTGCCTCTGCATCATGGCATTGCCTCTGCATCATGGCGTTGCCTCTGCATCATGGCGTTGCCTCTGCATCATGGCGTTGCCTCTGCATCATGGCGTTGCCTCTGCATCATGGCATTGCCTCTGCATCATGGCATTGCCTCTGCATCATGGCATTGCCTCTGCATCATGGCATTGCCTCTGCATCATGGCATTGCCTCTGCATCATGGCATTGCCTCTGCATCATGGCATTGCCTCTGCATCATGGCATTGCCTCTGCATCATGGCGTTGCCTCTGCATCATGGCGTTGCCTCTGCATCATGGCATTGCCTCTGCATCATGGCGTTGCCTCGGCATCATGGCATTGCCTCTGCATCATGGCGTTGCCTCTGCATCATGGCGTTGCCTCTGCATCATGGGGTTGCCTCTGCATCATGGCGTTGCCTCTGCATCATGGCGTTGCCTCTGCATCATGGCATTGCCTCTGCATCATGGCGTTGCCTCTGCATCATGGCGTTGCCTCTGCATCATGGGGTTGCCTCTGCATCATGGCGTTGCCTCTGCATCATGGCGTTGCCTCTGCATCATGGCGTTGCCTCTGCATCATGGCGTTGCCTCTGCATCATGGCGTTGCCTCTGCATCATGGCGTTGCCTCTGCATCATGGCGTTGCCTCTGCATCATGGCGTTGCCTCTGCATCATGGCCTTGCCTCTGCATCACGGCGTTGCCTCTGCATCATGGCGTTGCCTCTGCATCATGGCGTTGCCTCTGCATCATGGCATTGCCTCTGCATCATGGCGTTGCCTCTGCATCATGGCGTTGCCTCTGCATCATGGCGTTGCCTCTGCATCATGGCGTTGCCTCTGCATCATGGCGTTGCCTCTGCATCATGGCGTTGCCTCTGCATCATGGCATTGCCTCTGCATCATGGCGTTGCCTCTGCATCATGGCGTTGCCTCTGCATCATGGCGTTGCCTCTGCATCATGGCGTTGCCTCTGCATCATGGCGTTGCCTCTGCATCATGGCGTTGCCTCTGCATCATGGCGTTGCCTCTGCATCATGGCGTTGCCTCTGCATCATGGCGTTGCCTCTGCATCATGGCGTTGCCTCTGCATCATGGGGTTGCCTCTGCATCATGGCGTTGCCTCTGCATCATGGCGTTGCCTCGGCATCATGGCATTGCCTCTGCATCATGGCGTTGCCTCTGCATCATGGCGTTGCCTCTGCATCATGGGGTTGCCTCTGCATCATGGCGTTGCCTCTGCATCATGGCGTTGCCTCTGCATCATGGCGTTGCCTCTGCATCATGGCGTTGCCTCTGCATCATGGCGTTGCCTCTGCATCATGGCGTTGCCTCTGCATCATGGCGTTGCCTCTGCATCATGGCATTGCCTCTGCATCATGGCGTTGCCTCTGCATCATGGCGTTGCCTCTGCATCATGGCATTGCCTCTGCATCATGGCGTTGCCTCTGCATCATGGCGTTGCCTCTGCATCATGGCGTTGCCTCTGCATGGCATTGCCTCTGCATCATGGCATTGCCTCTGCATCATGGCATTGCCTCTGCGTCATGGCGTTGCCTCTGCATCATGGCATTGCCTCTGCATCATGGCATTGCCTCTGCATCATGGCGTTGCCTCTGCATCATGGCATTGCCTCTGCATCATGGCATTGCCTCTGCATCATGGCATTGCCTCTGCATCATGGCATTGCCTCTGCATCATGGCATTGCCTCTGCATCATGGCGTTGCCTCTGCATCATGGCATTGCCTCTGCATCATGGCATTGCCTCTGCATCATGGCATTGCCTCTGCATCATGACATTGCCTCTGCATCATGGCATTGCCTCTGCATCATGGCGTTGCCTCTGCATCATGGGGTTGCCTCTGCATCATGGCGTTGCCTCTGCATCATGGCGTTGCCTCGGCATCATGGCATTGCCTCTGCATCATGGCGTTGCCTCTGCATCATGGCGTTGCCTCTGCATCATGGGGTTGCCTCTGCATCATGGCGTTGCCTCTGCATCATGGCGTTGCCTCTGCATCATGGCGTTGCCTCTGCATCATGGCGTTGCCTCTGCATCATGGCGTTGCCTCTGCATCATGGCGTTGCCTCTGCATCATGGCGTTGCCTCTGCATCATGGCGTTGCCTCTGCATCATGGCATTGCCTCTGCATCATGGCGTTGCCTCTGCATCATGGCGTTGCCTCTCCATCATGGCATTGCCTCTGCATCATGGCGTTGCCTCTGCATCATGGCGTTGCCTCTGCATCATGGCGTTGCCTCTGCATCATGGCGTTGCCTCTGCATCATGGCGTTGCCTCTGCATCATGGCATTGCCTCTGCATCATGGCGTTGCCTCTGCATCATGGCGTTGCCTCTGCATCATGGCGTTGCCTCTGCATCATGGCGTTGCCTCTGCATCATGGCGTTGCCTCTGCATCATGGCGTTGCCTCTGCATCATGGCGTTGCCTCTGCATCATGGCGTTGCCTCTGCATCATGGCGTTGCCCTTGCATCATGGCGTTGCCTCTGCATCATGGGGTTGCCTCTGCATCATGGCGTTGCCTCTGCATCATGGCGTTGCCTCGGCATCATGGCATTGCCTCTGCATCATGGCGTTGCCTCTGCATCATGGCGTTGCCTCTGCATCATGGGGTTGCCTCTGCATCATGGCGTTGCCTCTGCATCATGGCGTTGCCTCTGCTTCATGGCGTTGCCTCTGCATCATGGCGTTGTCTCTGCATCATGGCGTTGCCTCTGCATCATGGCGTTGCCTCTGCATCATGGCGTTGCCTCTGCATCATGGCGTTGCCTCTGCATCATGGCATTGCCTCTGCATCATGGCGTTGCCTCTGCATCATGGCGTTGCCTCTGCATCATGGCGTTGCCTCTGCATCATGGCGTTGCCTCTGCATCATGGCGTTGCCTCTGCATCATGGCGTTGCCTCTGCATCATGGCGTTGCCTCTGCATCATGGCGTTGCCTCTGCATCATGGCGTTGCCTCTGCATCATGGCATTGCCTCTGCATCATGGCGTTGTCTCTGCATCATGGCGTTGCCTCTGCATCATGGCGTTGCCTCTGCATCATGGCGTTGCCTCTGCATCATGGCGTTGCCTCTGCATCATGGCGTTGCCTCTGCATCATGGCGTTGCCTCTGCATCATGGCGTTGCCTCTGCATCATGGCATTGCCTCTGTGAATCTGTGGTGGTGACGCTCCCCACAGCAGGTGCGCTCAGCAAGTGCGCTTTGTGGTGTGCTGTGCTATATGCTGTGCAGCCGGCTTTGTGCTGTGTGCTACGTGCTGTGTGCTGTGTGGAGACAACTCGTACAACGGGAGCTAATCTACGGGGTAGGAGTAATCGTAGCGTGCTACCCCAGTTTGGTCCTGGGGTATGCGCCCACGCTCTCCTGTCCCTTTCTTTGCGTCCCCTCTGCATCAGCCCTGGCGGCCAGCTATCCTGTGGGAGCAGGCACGAGACTGAGAGAGCTCTTCTCTCAACACGACTCCATGCGCGAGGCGGGTGAGGGTGGGGCGATGCAGGAGGTGAGTGAGGCTGTGGTGATGTATTAGGCGAGGCTGGGAAGAGAGTGAGGTTAGGGCGATGCAGGAGGTGAGGCTGTGGAGGAGGTGTGACTGTGGTGCAGGAGAATAGAAGGGGGTGAGCGGATTGGAAATGTGAATGGCCAGTGGGGGAGATCATAGGAGATGAATTGCTAGGAATGCTGATCATGTGCAGCAACAGGTGGGTGGGGGGAAGCGTAGGGGGGGATGTATGGGAGTTGGGGAGACGACGAGGCATGGGCTATTTTCACGGCGCCTTAACAATACACCCATCGACTTCCTTCCTCCCCCTCCGCCACAGCACATCGCCCATCTGGTGGAGGAGGCAGGAGATGCCATGTGCAGCAGCGGGCAGTGGGGGGAGGGTGTAGCGGGGGGGTATGGGAGTGGAGGGGAGGACGAGGAAGGAGGCACCGTGGTGGAGGGGGAGGAGAGTGAGAATGCAGGGAAGGCGAAGCAGAGCTGCAATGCTGCGCTGCTGAGCTGCAATGCTGCAGATGCAGAGACGAGCAAGCTGCAGGTCTGTGACTGTTGTGACACACGGTTAGGCTTGCGGGGTAGTGGTCTGTTTTACAGGTCTGTGATATTGTCTTTTTAACATTTGTTTTCCTCTTGCCCTTCCGTTTCCTCTTCCTTCTCAGGTTCAAACTATTACCATTCCTTTGCTCTTCTGCAGCACCCCCCCCCCCCCCTCCCAGGCCATGCTGCGAGCAGTGAAAGCCGAGAAGCTCAAAGTGCGGCTCAAGCCCCACCCCTGGCCGCTCCCCACCTCGCCCTCTCTCCTCGCCCCTGCCCCCTCCCCTTCCACCACCACCACCACCACCACCACCACCACCACCACCACCACCACCACCACCACCACCACCACCACCACCACCACCACCACCACCACCACCACCGCCACCGCCACCGCCACCGCCACCGCCACCGCCACCGCCACCGCCACCGCCACCGCCACCGCCACCGCCACCGCCACCGCCACCGCCACCGCCACCGCCACCGCCACCGCCACCGCCACCGCCACCGCCACCGCCACCGCCACCGCCACCGCCACCGCCACCGCCACCGCCACCGCCACCGCCACCGCCACCGCCACCGCCACCGCCACCGCCACCGCCACCTCCACGGCCACCTCCACGGCCACCGCCACCGCCACCGCCACCGCCACCGCCACCGCCACCGCCACCGCCACCGCCACCGCCTCCGCCACCGCCACCGCCACCGCCACCGCCACCGCCACCTCCACCGCCACCTCCACCGCCACCGCCACCGCCACCGCCACCGCCACCGCCACCGCCACCGCCACCTCCACCGCCACCTCCACTGCCACCGCCACCGCCACCGCCACCGCCACCGCCTCCTCCACCTCCTCCGCCTCCTCCGCCTCCTCGTCTTCCTCCACCACTTCTTCCTCCTCGCCCTCACCACACCAGCCGTTCCTCAGCGCCCCTCTCTCACCAGAATTACCGTACATGCCTTCCAGGACGCAGCCTTTCGCAGATACCAGCAACTGATGCGGTGAGATGCGGTGATATGTGGTGAGATGCGGCGTGACGCAATGTGATTTGGTGGGAAGCGGTGAGATGCGGTGAGTGGTGAGATTTTTAAAATCTCAAATCGTCTTCTCTATACCTGAAACCCACGTAGACCATTATTTGTCCACCAACGTGCTCCTATCCATTCATCTAGCTGTCCTGCACATCCTTCCCATCCCCTCTCCGCACTCTCACTCTCACCCTCACCCTCTTGCCTGCCCTCACCCCCTACTCTACTCTCACACCCGCCCTCACCCACCCGCCACCGTCACACCTGCCATGCCTCCAGCAAGGACCCTGGGGCCTGGGCTATGGCCGCTGTACCGGGGATTCTTCCTGGAAGCTGCGGTTGTGGAGGTGGACAAGGGCACGGGGAAGCAGTCGGTTACTGCAAGGGCTGATGCTGATACTGCTGCTGGTGATGATGATGATTAAGTGGGAAGCGGGCGAAAGGAGAAGGCCAAGGACCTGAGACAGGAGGAGAATGCGGAGGGCAAGGGCAGGGAGGAGGAGGAGGCGGAGGAGGGTGGGAAGGGCGAGGGCGGGGATAGGATGGAGGTGCCGCATGTGATGCTGAAGATGAAGTTTCTTCCGTACAAGCTGAGGACGTTCCTCATTCGCAACGGGCTCGGCACGCTGCTGAAGAAGGGGCGCGATGAGTACATGGCGTATGCTGCCAGGTGAGCCTGGGGGCATGCATGGGTTGCATGTGGGATGTGCGTGGGTTGCGTTTCGCCTTGTGCTTCCCTCATCCGTTTACCCTTTTTGTTTTTTTGAACAGAATCACTTCAAGTTTGTACAGCAACCTGCTCCCTCCCCACTCTCCAGCTTGTCACCTGCTCTCCTCTCTCCCCCATCCGCTCCATGCTCACTGTGCACTGGGCACTTTGTGTCCGAGCAGGTTGCTCAAGGTGTGGGGCACGTCACCAGCTGCCACTCGAGAATTGTTGTAGTCTGCTCAAACACGTACACCTAACCTCCGCTCCCCCCCATGCTCACCTGGCGCTGTTTGTGTGAGCTGAGCAGGTTGCTCAAGGTGTGGGGCACGTCACCAGCTGCCACTCGAGAATTGTTGTAGTCTGCTCAAACACGTACACCTAACCTCCGCTCCCCCCCATGCTCACCTGGCGCTGTTTGTGTGAGCTGAGCAGGTTGCTCAAGGTGTGGGGCACGTCACCAGCTGCCACTCGAGAATTGTTGTAGTCTGCTCAAACACGTACACCTAACCTCCCCTCCCCCCCATTCCCCCCATGCTCACTGGGCGCTGTTTGTGTGAGCTGAGCAGGTTGCTCAGGGTGTGGGGCACATCACCAGCTGCGACTCACGAGATGACCGCACTCTGCCAAGCATGGTGCGTGCCGTGCCGCATGCTCCATCCTGCCCCTTCTTGCCCAAGTGTCTCTCTTCCGCGCTGTACCGTCTTCTTGTTCCCGACTCTCCTTGCCATCTCACTCAACCCTTCCGCGCCTTACTAAGCCCTGTGATCTGGGCATGCGGAGGCAGGATCTGTGATCTGTCTGTCTTCCCGCCTGCCTCCCCGGCCCTCTCTCCTTTCAATCTCTCCTGCCTCACACCAGCGCTCCTTCAACTGGCTCCGCTTCCCTCGTCCTCCCGGTCCCGCAAGGCCATCTCATCCAATCCTACCTCCACTATGCCGTACCTTTCCTTGCTGCCCACCCACCTCCCTTCCACCCCTCTTTCTCTGTGCTCCATTCCCCCATGTTCTCCCCGGCTCCTCCCTTCTCCCCCATCCCCCCTGCAATCCGCTCCCATCCCCCCCCCTCCCAGGGCGGTTTATGTGTTGGGCCCCCCTGCCTCCCCCCGCCCGCCCAAATCCGTTTCATCCAACTCGTACCTCGATTATGCCGAGCCCTTTCTTGCTGCCTATGCCAAGAGAGGAGCAGCACAGGCCAAGGCAGTGGGGGCCGCATGGGAGGGGGGAGCAGCGGAGGGGGATGAGGAGAGGAGAGGGGTGGGGAGTGAGGGGACGCGGGGGGAGGAGAGAGTGAGGGGGCGGCAGGGGGAGGGGAGGGGAGGGGCGAGCAGAGCAAGGGGCTGTTGGTGTTCTTTCCGGGGTTACCTGGGTGTGCCAAGTCTGCTCTCTCAGAAGCCCTCATGCAGATGGGTCGAGGCAGTGGGGGGAATGGTGATTCAGCTGTACATGCAGGGAGAGCCGGTGGGGGGGTTGATTCGGCGGAACAGGCGCCTGTTCCGCCAAGGAGGGCGAGTCAGCTTTGCAGGGAGGTAGGCAGAGCGGTGCAGTGCGAGCGGGAGGGGTGGAGGAGGTTCGTGAGGGGCAGGAAGGAGGCTGCAGGGATGGAACATCTTCGTTGCCTGGATGAGACCACCAAGGGTCCCCTGTGTCTGGAGCAGAGGCAGGGGCGGCAGAGGAGGAGGAGGGGTGGCAGGAGGTGACGAGAGGGAAGGGCAAGGGGAAGAAGGGCGGGAGAGGTGGCGGGGAGAGAGGAAGGGGGCCGGGAGGGGGAGGTGGAGGAGAAGAGGGCGGAAGGAGAGGGGAGAGAGCGACAGGGGGTAGGGGAGGAAGCAGGGAGGAAGGGGAGGGAAGAGGGGAGGTGCAGGAGGGTGGAGGGCCGTTGGGCGATGGGAGGGAATGCGTGCATATAATGGGTGACAAAACGATCGGTGCGTGCATTGTTGCATGGTACATTATGGCACATCATGGCACACCATTGCACGTCGTGGCACATCATAAAAATGCATAAACCATCATAAAACATCCTCCCCCTGCTTTAGCCATCTGGTTTTCCCACTCGACTTTCCATGCCATACTCATCTCTTTCTTGCTCGCTGTCCCTCCCACCTCATCCCACCCCATCCCACCGCATCCCACTGCATCGTATCGTGTCCCACCCGCTTTCCACCTGTCCCCACTATGCAGGCAGGTACTGGAAGGTGTTGGGGGCGCGCATGAGGAAGGAGAGGGGGCGAGTGTGAACGTGCTGGCGGATAAGAACGCCCCCAACGAGGACGTGTGGGACCAGGTATGTGCCCTCATGTGCTCTCATCCTCACATGACCAGGTAGGTGAGCCCTGGCAGTTCAACACCATAAGAACGGCCCCAACGAGGACGTGTGGGACCAGGTATGTGCCCTCATGTGCTCTCATCCTCACATGACCAGGTAGGTGAGCCCTGGCAGTTCAACACCATAAGAACGCCCCCAACGAGGACGTGTGGGACCAGGTATGTGCCCTCATGTGCTCTCATCCTCACATGACCAGGTAGGTGAGCCCTGGCAGTTTAACACCATAAGAACGCCCCCAACGAGGACGTGTGGGACCAGGTATGTGCCCTCATGTGCTCTCATCCTCACATGCCCAGGTAGGTGAGCCCTGGCAGTTCAACACCATAAGAACGCCCCCAACGAGGACGTGTGGGACCAGGTATGTGCCCTCATGTGCTCTCATCCTCACATGCCCAGGTAGGTGAGCCCTGGCAGTTCAACACCATAAGAACGCCCCCAACGAGGACGTGTGGGACCAGGTATGTGCCCTCATGTGCTCTCATCCTCACATGACCAGGTAGGTGAGCCCTGGCAGTTCAACACCATAAGAACGCCCCCAACGAGGACGTGTGGGACCAGGTATGTGCCCTCATGTGCTCTCATCCTCACATGACCAGGTAGGTGAGCCCTGGCAGTTCAACACCATAAGAACGCCCCCAACGAGGACGTGTGGGACCAGGTATGTGCCCTCATGTGCTCTCATCCTCACATGACCAGGTAGGTGAGCCCTGGCAGTTCAACACCATAAGAACGCCCCCAACGAGGACGTGTGGGACCAGGTATGTGCCCTCATGTGCTCTCATCCTCACATGACCAGGTAGGTGAGCCCTGGCAGTTCAACACCATAAGAACGCCCCCAACGAGGACGTGTGGGACCAGGTATGTGCCCTCATGTGCTCTCATCCTCACATGACCAGGTAGGTGAGCCCTGGCAGTTCAACACCATAAGAACGCCCCCAACGAGGACGTGTGGGACCAGGTATGTGCCCTCATGTGCTCTCATCCTCACATGACCAGGTAGGTGAGCCCTGGCAGTTCAACACCATAAGAACGCCCCCAACGAGGACGTGTGGGACCAGGTATGTGCCCTCATGTGCTCTCATCCTCACATGACCAGGTAGGTGAGCCCTGGCAGTTCAACACCATAAGAACGCCCCCAACGAGGACGTGTGGGACCAGGTATGTGCCCTCATGTGCTCTCATCCTCACATGACCAGGTAGGTGAGCCCTGGCAGTTCAACACCATAAGAACGCCCCCAACGAGGACGTGTGGGACCAGGTATGTGCCCTCATGTGCTCTCATCCTCACATGACCAGGTAGGTGAGCCCTGGCAGTTTAACACCATAAGAACGCCCCCAACGAGGACGTGTGGGACCAGGTATGTGCCCTCATGTGCTCTCATCCTCACATGCCCAGGTAGGTGAGCCCTGGCAGTTCAACACCATAAGAACGCCCCCAACGAGGACGTGTGGGACCAGGTATGTGCCCTCATGTGCTCTCATCCTCACATGCCCAGGTAGGTGAGCCCTGGCAGTTCAACACCATAAGAACGCCCCCAACGAGGACGTGTGGGACCAGGTATGTGCCCTCATGTGCTCTCATCCTCACATGACCAGGTAGGTGAGCCCTGGCAGTTCAACACCATAAGAACGGCCCCAACGAGGACGTGTGGGACCAGGTATGTGCCCTCATGTGCTCTCATCCTCACATGACCAGGTAGGTGAGCCCTGGCAGTTCAACACCATAAGAACGCCCCCAACGAGGACGTGTGGGACCAGGTATGTGCCCTCATGTGCTCTCATCCTCACATGACCAGGTAGGTGAGCCCTGGCAGTTCAACACCATAAGAACGCCCCCAACGAGGACGTGTGGGACCAGGTATGTGCCCTCATGTGCTCTCATCCTCACATGACCAGGTAGGTGAGCCCTGGCAGTTCAACACCATAAGAACGCCCCCAACGAGGACGTGTGGGACCAGGTATGTGCCCTCATGTGCTCTCATCCTCACATGACCAGGTAGGTGAGCCCTGGCAGTTCAACACCATAAGAACGCCCCCAACGAGGACGTGTGGGACCAGGTATGTGCCCTCATGTGCTCTCATCCTCACATGACCAGGTAGGTGAGCCCTGGCAGTTCAACACCATAAGAACGCCCCCAACGAGGACGTGTGGGACCAGGTATGTGCTCTCATCCTCACATGCCCATGTGCACTTGCTTACTCTGCCCACATGTTTTCATGCTCATGTGCTCATCCTGTGAGCACACTTGTTGACTGCCGACATCCAAATAGAGGCCATTTGCCATGGCACAGGACTGCCGGCATTTAAGAAGTCTCACAACTGCATCCGCTCAGGTTTTCCCGCTGTTGCTCTCACCCCCTTTCCGAACCCGTGTTTGGCAGCCAGATAGAAGCCATGTGCCACGGCACAGGGCTATTGGGTTTCAAGTCGTGTTTAAATCACACCATTGCATGTTTTCCCCCCTGTAGCTCTCACCCCCCAAACCGGTGTTTGCCGTCCAAGTTACCCCCCTGTTTCTCACACTCCATCCCCACACCTCCGTGTGCCATCCAGATAGAAGCCATCTGCCAGATAGACGCAGGGCTGATAGGCGTGCCTGTTGTGCCTGTCTCGCTAGGTACGCTGTCCGGGGGAGGGTGATACGGGGGGTTGAGGGAGGAAAGCATGGGTGTGTGCTGAAGGTGGTGGAGAGTGTGTGGAGGGAGGAGAGCTGGTGAATTAGGGAGGGCAGAGGGAGGCGGAGATTAAAACTGATGTATCCAGGTTTCGTGTTCCTTCCATTTTGTAAGGTCCGTGTTTCTGATTTTCTGAAGCCTGAAGCTTGCTGCAATTCAACCTTCCAGAGATGCTAACCCTGTCGTCACTTGGCAGAGCCCTTTCCCCTATCCCACCCTCCTGCACCGCGCTGCACCGTGCAGGCACACAGCACAACCCCTTCGACTGGCGAGTGCTGGCTGTGTTCCTGTTCCGCGTGATTAAACGCAAAAACCAACCACCCTGTGAGACCCCTTCGCCGTTCCAAACCTCCTCACAAGAACCTTGGTCTATGTCTGTCGTTTAGGCCTGTAGGCAATCAACACAACGAATTCAGCTCGACGGAAATTCCCATTCCACCTTGCTTTGAAACAGGCCATGGTGGGTCAGCGTTTACAGTTACTCCCACTTCCGCCCCTCACTATTCGTCCCTCTTCCCCATTGTCCCACTTTTTCTTCCTCCTCCCCCATCTCATCTCAGGGTGATCTGGATGCCAGCTCACCAGCTCCGGGGCAAGTGGTGCTTAACTTTCATTCACTCTACGGCAGACATGTGCGTCCCAACCCACCCTGCCCCGTGTGCTGCCTCCTTTCCCTTGCCATGCTATGTCCTGGGAGCATCGTCCTGGGAGCACCGTCCTGGGAGCATCGTCCTGGGAGCACCGTCCTGGGAGCATCGTCCCACGTGCTTGGTCCCACGTGCTTTGTCCCACGTGCTTTGTCCCACGTGCTTTGTCCCACCCATGCGCGTTGACTCATTTGCATTCCGTCCGCCCACACTGCCCTCAACATCACCTTGCAATCACTCATCGCTCCACCTGTCCACCCACCCCTGCACCTCACTGCGTCAGAACCGGGAGGATTTTGAGGCGGAGCTGAAGCAGCGGTTTGGCGTGATTGTGACCATGCCATGCCCCACGAGCTTAGCACTGTGCGCTTTGCCTCGTACGCGTGCGTGTGACCCTACCCATGCATCCCCTGCCTTTGACTGCATCAGAACCGGGAGGATTTTGAGGCGGAACTGAAGCAGCGCTTTGGTGTGCTCGTGACCATGCCTGTTGTCAAGCCTGACTCGTGAGTGCCTGTGGTCAATTGGAATCATGATTAACTATGTCATTGTGAGCTTGTGCCTGAATGACCTGCTCTGCGTTTCTGCCCTGGATCCCCTCCAAACCCTCCACCACCACCACCTTCCCCAGAGCCCATTCTCCTTTCATGCTCTCTGATTTCCATCTCCTCTTTGCACTGCCTTTTCCGCTCTCTTCTCCCTTCCTGTGCCAGCCCGCCACTACCAGAAGAAATAGCTGGTGTCATCAAGTCAGGGCACAAGCTGCGGGAGAAGATATGGAAGCGACACAAAAGGTGCGGTGCGGGTGTTTGGCAGGGAGGGTGGAAGGCCGCTGTGGCATAAGGCAGGAGCACATCATTTTAGAAGAACTTATGTTTCCTTTTGCCTGGAATGTCATGTTCTGGACTTTAGCTTGCTCTTGGTCTTGCTTTCACACTACCGGTCCTCCCAACCCCTCCACTTGTCGTGCCTCACTTGTTTCGCCCCACAATCCTTACTCTCCTCTCCCTCATCCCCCTCACCCCTCTCATCCCTCACATCTCTACCCCTCGCATCCTCACCCGTCCCCCATGGCTTGCTGCAGCAAGAAGCCTCTGAAAACGCCAATGGCAGACGAGGTGTTGGAGTGGGAGGGGGAGTTGAGAGCGGTGCTGCACAAGCATGCCCCCTACCTCACATCCATCCAAGTCCCTTTGGAACAAGTGGCCGCTACAGTCCAAAACCAGCTACACCAGATCGCTACAGGAAAAATCCGCCAGTGGTCGCTGCCAAGACGAGCTTCCGCAGCATCCAACTGGCAGCGGTGGTGATTGATCCCGCTGCTGACGTGGCGCCGGGCGGCGCTGACGTGGCGCCGGGCGGCGCTGACGTGGCAACGAGCGGGTGAAAGCTGTTGCGGACGTTGGAGGAGCTGGCGAGATTTGATTCGCGGGTGGCAGAGTTCTGGAAAACGGCAGAAGGGCCTTTGAGAAAGAAACTGGACGTGGGTAGCAGTGGTGCTGCTGCTGCTGGTGCTGCTGGTTCTGCTGATGCTGGTGCTACTCCTGGTGCTGCTGCTGGTGCTGCTGGTTGCACGAGCAGGGGGTTGGGGTGGCTGCATGTGACTCTGGCACACAAGAAGGAGCATGGTGTCCCAGCAGTGGTGAGCTATGCTCCCATGGAGGGGCGTGCAGTGACAGTGCTGGCAACGGCGCTGCTGTTTGATCGCCACGTGGCTGCACTCCAAGTGGAGCTCAGGGGAGGGGCGGATGGGGAGCCAGGGCGCTCGCACAATCCAGTGGCGCATATGGGGATGTGGGGTGTGTGGGCATGTGTGCGGGCATGTGTGTGGAATGTGTGGTCTGTAATCTTGCTGGCGATGGCCCTGCTGTGTGGTCAACACGTGGCTGCACTCGCGGTGGAGCTGAGGGGAGGGGCAGGTGCGGAGGAGGGGGAGCCGGTTCGCTCCTTAAACGATTTTGCACACATCACTGTAAGTAGTGTGGCCGTATGGGGTGTGCGGGCATGTGGGGTGTGCAGGTACTTGGGGTGTATGAGTATGTGATGGTGCTGGCAACGGCTCTGCTGTTTGATCACCACGTGGCTGCTCTCGCCGTGGAGTTGAGGGGAGGGGTTGAGGGGGAGGCAGTTCGCTCGCTCAATCCATGTGCGCATATCACTGTAAGCAGCGTGAGCTTGGGCGGTGTGTGTATGTGTTTCCTTGTTTCTTGTACACCAATTCCCCCCCCGATGTGGTCCCTTCCCTACACATTCCCTATCTCAACATTTACTGTTTTTTGTGACACCCATGTGAGCAGCTATGGCAAGCGGAGGGGGCAAAGGCCGTGCAATCGTTGGACCTGCCGAGTGCGCTGGAGCGTGGGGAGGCTACTCGTGTGCCCTTTTCTCAGCCGATAAAGCTGATGGGAACAGTGAAATTGATATGATTATGTAACATATCTCAAATTATTGCACCTGTTGATGATAGAAGCATGTCGTTGGTGCCGAAAGGGGTGTAGGCAAAATAAGATGAGTGAATCATTAGTGTAGGAAAACCATGTAGGTAAAATATGTTACGTGAATTGGCGAACACTCTAGAAGTACGGAACTTCGCGCATTTGCTTCCATACAGAAAATTTCTATTCGCTGCGTGTCGCGTCGCGACTGCGCTTACTGCTGTAACCCTCCAAACGTCCGCTATTCTCGAGCATTATTCCGCCGCGCCCTGCCCTCATCGATTAAAATTCCCTTCTAGTACATCCTCTGGTTGCATCCCTGCCGCGCGCCCACCATTTCTTGCTGGTGCGGCTAAGACCTCTGCTGCTGCGCGCTTCCCGCCACGTTGTGCTGAGCCTTTCCTTGCGCTGAGCTTCCGCCTGTTCCGAGCTTCCGCCTTGCGCGTCCGCGTGCTCCGCGCGCCCGCGGGCATGCAGGGGAATGAGGGCGCGGAGGGACCTTCTGGCGGAGGCGGGGGAGCGGGGCGGGCGAAGGGGAAAGCGGCGGCGGAGGAGTTTAGCGGGTCGAAGAAAAAGGCGGGAATCTTCCTGCGAGAACGTGAGTGCGGCGGGGGAAATGGGAAAGAGAACTGTTGGGAGAAGGCGGAAAGGAGGTTGAGATTGCACGTTGCATGCATCTTTCCATCCGGCGGAGGAGTTGGGCGGGTCGAAGAAGAAGGCGGGAATCTTCCTGAGAGAACGTGAGTGGGGCGGAGAAGTAGTGAGGGAGAAGGAATAGGGGGAGAAGTATTGAATAGGAGAAGGGTGGGGGATCGAAGGAGTGGGGGGAAGTAGGAGCAGGGAGGATAAGGGATGGGAGAAAGCGGAAGGGAGATTGAGCTTGCACGTTTCATGAATCATTCCATCCGCCGTCACTGTTCACCCTACATGCAGTTTCATTGAGCGTACTCACTCCTTCATTCTTCTCCCATGTGCTCCCATGTGCTCCTTGCGTCCACCCATCCGAACTGCTCTGTGTTGTGTCTTTTGTGCATGCAGTGCGGCTCATGATGTACGGCTTTGGGGATGATCCCGAGGTGAGCCCTGGCTCTGTCGGTGATGGTAGTCCCGAGGTGAGCCCTGGCTCTGTTGGTGATGGTAGTCCCGAGGTGAGCCCCTGCGCTGTCATTCATGGCGATCATTGCTCGAGGTGAGCTCATCTGCAGTCGGTGGTGGTGATCATTGCTCCTACACGCTTGTGGTATGCTTCTGAACCATCAGCATCAGCATCAGCATCAGCATCAGGTTCAGCATCAGGTTCAGCATCAGGTTCAGCATCAGGTTCAGCATCAGGTTCAGCATCAGGTTCAGGTTCAGCATCAGGTTCAGCATCAGGTTCAGCATCAGGTTCAGCATCAGGTTCAGCATCAGGTTCAGGTTCAGCATCAGGTTCAGCATCAGGTTCAGCATCGGGTTCAGCATCGGGTTCAGCATCAGGTTCAGCATCAGGTTCAGCATCAGGTTCAGCATCAGGTTCAGCATCAGGTTCAGCATCAGGTTCAGCATCAGGTTCAGCATCAGGTTCAGGTTCAGCATCAGGTTCAGCATCAGGTTCAGCATCAGGTTCAGCATCAGGTTCAGCATCAGGTTCAGCATCAGGTTCAGGTTCAGCATCAGGTTCAGCATCAGGTTCAGCATCGGGTTCAGCATCGGGTTCAGCATCAGGTTCAGCATCAGGTTCAGCGTCAGGTTCAGCGTCACGTTCAGCATCAGGTTAAGCATCAGGTTCAGCATCAGGTTCAGCATCAGGTTCAGCATCAGGTTCAGCATCAGGTTCAGCATCAGGTTCAGCATCAGGTTCAGCATCAGGTTCAGCATCAGGTTCAACATCAGGTTCAGCATCAGGTTCAGCATCAGCATCAGGTTCAGCATCAGGTTCAGCATCAGGTTCAGCATCAGGTTCAGCATCAGGTTCAGCATCAGGTTCAGCATCAGGTTCAGCATCAGGTTCAGCATCAGGTTCAGCATCAGCATCAGCGCATCAGCATCAGCATCAGCATCAGCATCAGCGCATCAGCATCAGCATCAGCATCAGCATCAGCATCCGCAGAAGCATCAGCATCAGCATCAGCATCAGCATCAGCGCATCAGCATCAGCATCAGCATCCGCATCAGCATCAGCATCAGCATCAGCGCATCAGCATCAGCATCAGCATCAGCGCATCAGCATCAGCATCAGCATCAGCATCAGCATCAGCGCATCAGCATCAGCATCAGCATCAGCATCAGCATCAGCATCAGCGTCAGCATCAGCATCAGCGCATTAGCATCAGCATCAGCATCAGCATCAGCATCAGCATCAGCATCAGCATCAGCATCAGCATCAGCGCATCAGCATCAGCATCAGCATCAGCATCAGCATCAGCATCAGCATCAGCATCAGCACATCAGCATCAGCATCAGCATCAGCATCAGCATCAGCGCATCAGCTTCAGCATCAGCATCAGCGCATCAGCATCAGCATCAGCATCAGCACATCAACATCAGCATCAGCATCAGCATCAGCATCAGCATCAGCATCAGCATCAGCACATCAGCATCAGCATCAGCATCAGCATCAGCGCATCAGCATCAGCATCAGCATCAGCATCAGGATCAGCATCAGCGCATCAGCATCAGCATCAGCATCAGCATCAGCATCAGCATCCGCAGAAGCATCAGCATCAGCATCAGCATCAGCGCATCAGCATCAGCATCAGCATCCGCATCAGCATCCGCATCAGCATCAGCATCAGCGCATCAGCATCAGCATCCGCATCAGCGCATCAGCATCAGCATCAGCATCAGCATCAGCATCAGCGCATCAGCATCAGCGCATCAGCATCAGCATCAGCATCAGCATCAGCATCAGCGCATCAGCATCAGCATCAGCATCAGCATCAGCATCAGCGTCAGCATCAGCATCAGCGCATTAGCATCAGCATCAGCATCAGCATCAGCATCAGCATCAGCATCAGCGCATCAGCATCAGCATCAGCATCAGCATCAGCATCAGCATCAGCATCAGCATCAGCATCAGCATCAGCACATCAGCATCAGCATCAGCATCAGCATCAGCATCAGCATCAGCGCATCAGCTTCAGCATCAGCATCAGCGCATCAGCATCAGCATCAGCATCAGCACATCAACATCAGCATCAGCATCAGCATCAGCATCAGCATCAGCATCAGCATCAGCACATCAGCATCAGCATCAGCATCAGCATCAGCGCATCAGCATCAGCATCAGCATCAGCATCAGGATCAGCATCAGCACATCAGCATCAGCATCAGCATCAGCATCAGCATCAGCATCAGCATCCGCAGAAGCATCAGCATCAGCATCAGCATCAGCATCAGCGCATCAGCATCAGCATCAGCATCCGCATCAGCATCCGTATCAGCATCAGCATCAGCGCATCAGCATCAGCATCAGCATCAACGCATCAGCATCAGCATCAGCATCAGCATCAGCATCAGCATCAGCATCAGCATCAGCGCATCAGCATCAGCGCATCAGCATCAGCATGCGCATCAGCATCAGCATGAGCGCATCAGCATCAGCATCAGCATCAGCATCAGCATCAGCATCCGCAGAAGCATCAGCATCAGCATCAGCATCAGCATCCGCATCAGCGCATCAGCATCAGCATCAGCATCAGCATCAGCGCATCAGCATCAGCATCAGCGCATCAGCATCAGCATCAGCATCAGCATCAGCACAAGTATGTCAACTGCTACACGAATGTTTGGCCTGGTTGTGCCCGGCCGGATAGGTGGCTGTGAAATGTGGTGCTCATGAATATTAGAACCAACAAATGATGAGAATGGTCACATCAAGGTAGGGCGTGTCTTGTTACGAATAGTGATTATTGAAAAACACTATTGAGCACTCCTCACCGCAGCAACCAAAGCACGCACTACCGAGACTGAAGATGAAAGGGCGCAAGTGACACGAAGGGTCACACGGTTACGAAGAGCATCTGGACCGTCGGGCAGACAGCATCAAGCAGCAGCAGTGACGAGGATTCTGCCCGAACAGTTTCGTAACTGTCTGGAGTCGCACGGTTGTTTTTCGCTGTAATAAGGGAATGTACCCCTTAGAGTACATGGCTAGCTAGGTCGTTTCGAATTCCCTTGTACTCTTATTTATATCCTTTGTATTGCATGTTTTTATCATCTCAAGCATTTACATTCACTCTGCTATTGAGGTCAAGGGCCCACCACCACTAGATTAGAAGTGTGCGAACCTACCTGAGGTGATCCTGGTTACGATCAACTTCTGATCGCAGCATGGTATGAGAGCGACTCAGGAATCCTTCGCACCGCCATCTCCGAAATCTGCGACATTCGGAAAGTGGCGTCCGGCACACGATCACGTGTAAGAATGGCCGGAGGATCTGGAGGTCAGACGAATCTGACGGCTGAAGTGCAGCCCAACCCGGCTGCGACAAACGAGGAAACGACGACGATTCCTTCCGCCGTCCTCGCACAACTGCTTCAGCGACTCACGAGCCTGGAGCAAGGGCTCCAGACATTGCGGTATGGCGATGCGGGAACTTCTTCCCAACCTACTCAACCGGCCTCAAACGGCCAGAACTCCTCCCCGCAAGGCTTCTCTCTTGACACAAATGGCTCAACACCCAAGACTCCCTGTCCCAGCGATGAAGCAATTCTCTCTGCGCAATCAAGATTTTTGAGCATATAAAAAATAAAGACAAGTGTGTGCTTTGACGGCAGAGACTTTTACACCTGGAGCTTCGAGCTGGAGCTGCTGCTGCAAAACGCGCAGATTTATCATTACTTCGACGGGAGCTACTCGGGACCTACGGAGGACACTGACGATGCAAAAACCAAGTACTACAACGAGTCCCTGATGGCGTACGGGGTTCTTCTGCGAAATATGTCGCCGACGGAGCAATTGAGCATTCGCTCATACAAGACTTCTCCAGCTCCCGCCCTCAACGCCTGGCGCCACCTGAACGGTGTGTACCAACCCAAGGACTCAGTGTCGTCGAGCCGCCTGCTCCAGCAGCTACTGGAGACCAAGATGGCACCAGGAGAGAAGGCCAACAGTTATCTGAATCGCTGTCGGAGCTTACGCGATCAAATCGCGAAATTGGGGAGTACGATTTCTGAAGAAATCTTCGTAAATATCGTGCTCCAAGGGCTCGGACCCGAGTGGCGGCCCTGCAAGGCGCTACTCCGACAGCAGGGGGTCATCTCGGAGGCCGCCCTTTGCGCCGCCCTCCTCGTCGAACAACGGGATATGGACCAGCAGCGACCAGCGCCACGATGAGAGAGAGAACGTCTCACATTCTACGCGGACAACACGGAAGAGCGACGACCGCGGCGCCTTTACTGCAAGATCTGCAGAAATTTTGGGCACTTGGCGGATCGATGTAAGCACCGATCTCGCCCTCGCCATACCAATCCGAGCACTTGGTCCGGCCGACAAGACGCGAGGAACGACACGCGTCCCGCCCAGGGGTATCAACCCCCACCGCGCCACCTGAATCCAACAACTCAGCAGCAGCAGCAGCCATCACAAGCTGCCCCCGTTCGCAATGTCATGGGGAACATGACCATGACGAGCGGCTCTCGTCGCCCGCGCGCGCGCTCACTGTCACCGGAGACGGCACCTGACCCAATCGAGGCGTCCCCGAACAACAATCCATTCAGCACGCGTCACGACTACAGCGACGACGACAACCAGGACTGGAACCTACCAGTCCCGCTGCTTGAGAGCCCTCCGCACGTACCTGACATGCGGCCGGCACTGATCGATTGGATCGCGCGCGAACAATTTCTCAAGGTTGACACTCCGCACATCGTCACTCCGCGACTGGCGCTGCTCGCGCGAAACGACAACAGGCGCTACAACAAGTGGTACCTGGATAGCTGCTGTGGGCAGCATATGGTGGGCTCCGAGCGTTACATATCCAACGCCGTCTCCACCCCCGTCGTCACCTACGTCACAGTGGCGAACAACACACGGCTGCGCGCAAGCGCGCAAGGAATCGTGGTGCTCAAGGCACGAGGAAGCAGAACGCACATCACCCTCAACAACGTGTTGATTGTGCAGAACCTGCGCTTTAATCTACTCTCGGCGGCGCAACTCCTGGATTGCGGAGTCATTCTCAGCACCGACCCCGAGACGCGCGACATCCTGCTTCACTTCACGATGCCGAACAAAACGCGCAAGCAGATCGGACGGGCGCACGCCGAGAACGGCGTATACGTTCTCGACTTCGACATTCCCGACTGCAGCGGCGACTCGCAGGAGTTAATCGACCTCGTCCCTCTGCGCTTCGAACACATCCTTCGCCGCGATTGGAAGCACCCCGATGGGCGCCCCTGGGTGCCACACCACCCACACCCGCGCGAGCTGGCGCTGCACGACCCCGATCCTGATGGCGTCTGCAGGGACTGCCACACACCGACGACCTCGACGAGCGAGATCGCCGGTCGTGGCCTTGCCGCCATTCGCGAAGCAGAGCGCGACGCACCGCCTGAGGAGGGTCTATCCCAGCTGGAGTTGGAAACAGCTACACGGGTCGTATTCGGCACACCGGAACACCCTCTTCCCAGACCCGCATCCCAGCATCTCCAAGGAATGCTCCGCGGCGTTGGCGTCGGCACCTTCGACGCACATGGGAATCCCCGGCCCTACACCGAACAGAAGGCGGCAGAGATATACTCTCACCGGCGCGATTCCAAGAAACGGCTCTCACCTATGGAAGAAGAGGCATTGGCGCAACAAGAAGCCGAAGAGCTTCGGCAGAAGAGCCTCGCCGAGGCACGCGGAACGCTCGCCTGGGAGCAGGACGAGGAAAGCGCCTCCAATGAAGGGGGGTGGGGGAGCGCCGGCGGATGGGGGACAAGCGACACAGGCGGCTGGGGAGCCGCAACCGGCGGTGACACAGGCGGCTGGGGCACAGGGGGATGGGGCGCAGCATCTGGCGGAGAAACGAGCGGATGGGGAGCTTTCCGCGAGGACCAAAGGGGGGAAGCGGAAGCAGAAGAAGAAACAACGCAAGCTGAGGCCGAACCTCCTGTTGTTCCTCTTGGACGCCCTCCGCGCCGCCTTGCATTAGGACCACCGCCACCTGACATCCCTTCAGGAAGTGACCCCTGGGACACCATCGACTGGGGTAGTGAACCACTCACCCCGCGACGCACCGTCTACGGACCTGCCCCTGAACCACGCGAAACGACATTCATCCCTGGCACGATCCCCGGAACCAACATCCCCTACTCCATCATCCGCGACAGAGAATTTCTTGCCCTCATGCTAACGACGGCGAACGAGGGAGCAGCGCCTACACCTGCACCGGCACCTGACGAAGACCCCGCAGCTGCACTGGCGCGCTACATGCGCACCTCCGGATTCGGCGCCGACGACGCCATCTGGCATCAGCGCCTAGGTCACCCTTCGCGCGTGACCCTGAAGAACTGCATCGAAGCCGGCGTCTTTGCACCTGGCGCGCTGCTGCGCCCTGACGGCTCCGAAGTGAGAGGAGGAACTCACCCGCGCAGTTGCACTGTCTGCCCCGAAGCTGCACTGAGTCACCAGCCCTTCCCCTTACTCGAGCCGGGAACCAATCGTTACGCCAAGCTTGAGAAGGTTTACAGTGACTTTCTCAACGTAGGACACTGCGGCATCAACGACGAGCTCTACACACTCACCTTCGTCGACGCCGGAACGCGCCACGTGTGGGTCATAAACGTGGAAGCGCGTAGCAGAGCCTACGAAGCATTCCGTCTGTGGCTGGCGCACGCGCAGCGGCAATCTGGGGAGAAATTAAAGATCTGGCAGTCCGATGGTGTGGCGGGGTTCAGGAGCAAGGAACTGCATGATTACCTCGCGCAAAAGGGGATCGAGCATCACATCTCCCTCCCCTACGCGCACCAGCAACAGGGCGTAGCAGAGCGCACGAATCGCACACTCATGACGAAGGTACGGGCGCTAATGCGGCAGGCGAAGCTCCCGCCGATCTACTGGACCTACGCGATGCACCACGCCGTGCGGGTGCACAACCTGCTGTCAACCACCGCAATCACCGGCAACTCCTCGCCGCATGTGAAATGGACGGGAAGAAAGGGGGACACCTCCATGCTCCGCGTCTGGGGGTGCATGGTTCAATACCGACCGCCAACATCAACCATCGGGAAGTTTAAGAGCCGCGCGCGCTGGGGAATCCACCTCGGCATCAGCCACGAACACAAGGCGTGGATCATCTCGGACCTCCTGAGCCAGAAAATCAAGAATGCGCGCGACGTCATCTTCTACGAGCGGCTGTTTCTGCAACAATTCCGTGACGACGAGCAGACGAACGCAAACCGCGTCTACGCCAATGAGGGCCACAGCTACGCTTCACCTGAGGACGAAGCTGCAGCAGCAATTCTGGAACAGGATCCCAGAGGGGAGTTCACAAGGGGCGATCGCCGCGACGACGACGACGACGACGATGATTCAGGAGAAGGAGGAACGGGCGCAGCGGGAGGAGGCGCAGCAGGAGGAAGCGGAAGCGGCAGAGACACAGCACCACCAGCACCACCTGAACCAGAAAGCGATGATGACGACGTGCAGGAAGTCGTCACCCAACATCGCCATGACAGCACCGTCACTGGCCTTCAGCTTCTGGGACTTCACGCTGCCATCTCCACTGCTTCGCGCATCATCGAACCTAAGAACCCACGACAAGCCCTCACAGGCCCACACAGCAAGGAGTGGCGCGAAGCAATGGATGCGGAAATCCGTGCGCTCGAGTCACGCGACACCTGGGTGCTCGTCGACCGTGCAGCAGTAAAGGGGAGAAGGATTCTCTCCGGCAAATGGGTCTTCCGAGTGAAGACAGGAGCCGACGGAACGATTGAGCGATTCAAGGCACGCTGGGTGGTGCGCGGCTACGATCAGAGGCACGGGATTGATTTCGACCAGACATTTGCACCGGTCAGCCGTCACACGTCCGTCAGAATTCTCCTCGCCATCGCAGCCGCACGACACCTACCACTCCGGCAGATCGATGTGAAGAATGCGTTCCTGTACGCATTAGTGGACGCCGTGATCTACGTAGAGCAGCCGCACACATACGGCGACGGGGACCCACGTGTTTGTCAGCTACGCAAGTCCCTTTATGGGATCAAGCAAGCACCGAGACTCTGGCAGCAGTACCTGCACAACATACTGCTTGAAATCGGGTTCAAGCAGCTGCCTCACGATCCTGGAATGTATCGCCGCGATTTCCGCGGCGAATACATCCTCCTCACGGTCTACGTCGACGACCTTCTCTACACAGGCTCAAGCAACGAACTGCTCGAGCAATTTGAGAAAAGCCTCGCAGGGCGCGTCGACATCACCTGCAATCATGAGGCGAAGCAGTTCCTCGGACTCAACATCACTTACTCGCCGGAAGCCATTCATCTCTCAGCAGCGAAGTATGCAGAGGAGCTTAGCAAGTGCTTCAACATTGCGCCTGCACCACTCTCCACCCCTTACCGCACTCCAGGACCCAACCACAAGCCTGACAACAAAGCCCTGTCCCCTGCTGGGCTCCACACCTACCAGCAGCAGTTGGGATGCCTGCTCTTCGCATCTGTCACCTGCAGGCCCGACCTTTCCTACATCGCGAGCCAGTTGGCTCAGTACTCTCGCAAACCAACGGCTGAGAATCTACTAGATCTTCAGCGGGCGCTCCAGTTCTTCATCTCCACACCCAGCATCGGGCTCTGCTACTCCACCATCCCAACTTCATCCTTCAACCTCATCGGCTACGTGGACGCCGATCACGCTGCTGACCCTGACAATCGACGGTCCAGGACAGGCTTTCTTTTCCGCCTCGAGCCCAGCGGCCCCATCTCTTGGAACTCGCAGAAGCAAGAGCTGATTGCCCTGTCATCAGCGGAGGTCGAGTTCATCGCAGCGACAGCAGCAGTTCGCGAAGGTCTCTACCTTCAGGAGCTGCTGCAGGAGGCGAAAATTCCTACCTCAGCAAACTTTCGCCTGCACTGCGACAACCAGAGTGCGATCAGGATCGCGAACAAGCCAGGATTCGTCAACCGCACCAAACACATCGCGCTACGGTACTTCTTCGTCAAAGACGAAGTTGACAAGGGCAAGGTTGACCTAACCTACTGCCCGACGGGTGACATGGCAGCTGACTTTCTCACGAAGAAGCTGTCATGTCAGCAGTACCAGCACTGCTCCGAACTCAGCGGGGTAGTCAAGCGGGTCAAGACTCGCTACGGCCAGGAGTGAAGGGGGGTATTACGAATAGTGATTATTGAAAAACACTATTGAGCACTCCTCACCGCAGCAACCGAAGCACGCACTACCGAGACTGAAGATGAAAGGGCGCAAGTGACACGAAGGGTCACACGGTTACGAAGAGCATCTGGACCGTCGGGCAGACAGCATCAAGCAGCAGCAGTGACGAGGATTTTGCCCGAACAGTTTCGTAACTGTCTGGAGTCGCACGGTTGTTTTTCGCTGTAATAAGGGAATGTACCCCTTAGAGTACATGGCTAGCTAGGTCGTTTCGAATTCCCTTGTACTCTTATTTATATCCTTTGTATTGCATGTTTTTATCATCTCAAGCATTTACATTCACTCTGCTATTGAGGTCAAGGGCCCACCACCACTAGATTAGAAGTGTGCGAACCTACCTGAGGTGATCCTGGTTACGATCAACTTCTGATCGCAGCATGTCTTGCGCCCTTGAGATGCCACTCTTGCTGCAAACGCAGATAATGATGTTACATTCTTGTTCCAGTCCCACTTTAAAAATTATTCATTTATTTTGCTGAAAGGAGTCTACACTGTAGATGGCTGTGCGTGATGATACATTACTGTAGAAGGATAACTTGGTGAAATAATCCCTTGCGGAGATGTTCCAATTCCGCATTACGGCGGAACCTTTCTGGCGCGCCTGCTGCAGAAGTCTCCCGCCTAGAATTTTCAAAAGCCGCGCTTCGTCGGGCCCAGCGCAGCTTAGCGGCTACTTTGGACTCCCATCCCGGTGGCGAAAGTCGTCTGACCCCAATACCCTCGAGTTACGCTTTTGTCATTCACTCACGAAAGCTTTGCGACGACCTGTACGACGGGCGGAGACCAGCGGAAGCCTCTGTTTTGGCGACTCCCTGTCACCTGTCGTCGCCTCCGTCCAGCATTGCATGCAGCCTCCGAGAGACAGAGTCAACCCAGTGGCGACATTCCCAAAGACCCTTCCAGTCACCTCTGCCGAATTCTCCAGTTCCTTCATTCATGTCTCTGATTCTCTCCAGTCAGCGTTAGCTCGTGCTTGTTTCCATGGCTTCCTCACCTCGCCATGGCTGCTGTCAAAATCTCTCAGAGATGTAGGTTACTACGATTAGGTCATAATCGTAAGAAGATTTATGATAGCTTATCGGCATATAAGCCTTTTTCAGTGGGAGAACTGGTAGAGCCGTGTCAGCATATAGCTTCTGTTAGGCTGATGTTACTAACTGCTCGCCTCTTATCTTATAACCACGGTAGTTATTATTCGTAACAGCTAAGTTAATTCCACCGTTTCAGTTTCCGCGAACACTTCCACGTTAAGTTTCTGATAAACTGATTATCAACCAATCGTTTTCAGCTCAGCAACATGGTCGTGACGGGGTGTTTCCTGATAAGGTTTCCACCGCACTAGTTGAAGCGTATGTCGCTTCCGTTTCGTTTGAGCGTCGTTCCGATATAGTCGTACATCCAACTACTCGCGATCTAGTCGCCGATCGCCTAACGTTGAGTCAAGGCATTATGATACGCGAAGCAGCACCGTGTCAGGAATGACATACGAGCCGCTTCTGCTAGCATCTTCAGGCAGCACCGGAAGCACGGAGTGTTATTACGGCAGTTTCCAACAGGGAAGCAGTCTCAAGGCAACCGGCATCCGGCGTCACGGTGACTCACGGCGACACAGTGACACACGGCGGAAACAATGGGTTAACTACTCCGAGCAACGGGGTGCAACCTGACGAGCGGCGACGTGCGGACAAGAAATAATAGCGACTAGCGAATGTCGAACGGCGAGCAGCAAAGCGAACGGCTAGCGACGATGTGTGGAAGATGGCGACGAACTTCGTCGACGTTCCCTAAACCGCGTGCGACATTCCCTGTGCGACGGTGTGTGGACAATTACGACTTCACGCATTTGACCGTGTGCGGAAGACGGCGGCCAACCGCGTAAGGTGTGCGGAAGATGGCGACTTAACGCGTGCGACGTTCCGCATGCGGCGCCGTGCGGATGCTGGGCGACATGGCGCGACGATGCGCGGCATGCGACGTACCGCTTGCGACGTTCCCCGCCGTGCGACCGTGTGCAGATGATGGCGACTTACTGCGTGCGAAGTTCCGCGTGCCCGCGCGCTGTGCGGATGCATGCGACGATGTGCGACGAACGCCATGCGACTTACCGCGCGCTTCCGTGTGCGGAAGATGGCGACAAATTACGTGCGGGGCCGTGCGATTTACCACGCGCGACTGTGTGCGGATGATGGCGACGCGTGCTTGTGCGGATGCTGACGACGTTCCGTGGCTGGCGCGGTGAACAGCGGTGAAGGCGTGCGGCTGGCGCGGTGAACAACGGTGAAGGCGTGCGGCTGGCGCGGTGAAGAGCGGTGAAGGCGTGCGGCTGGCGCGGTGAAGAGCGGTGGAGGCGTGCGGCTGGCGCGGTGAACAGCGGTGAAGGCTTTCGGCTGGCGCGGTGAACAGCGGTGCTGGAGGTGCGGAGGAGGAGAGGAGCCTGGCTGATTCTCTCTCACTGCTGGAGTGCTGGAGGTGCGGAGGAGGAGAGGAGCCTGGCTGATTCTCTCTCACTGCTGGAGTGCTGGAGGTGCGGAGGAGGAGAGGAGCCTGGCTGATTCTCTCTCACTGCTGGAGTGCTGGAGGTGCGGAGGAGGAGAGGAGCCTGGCTGATTCTCTCTCACTGCTGGAGTGCTGGAGGTGCGGAGGAGGAGAGGAGCCTGGCTGATTCTCTCTCACTGCTGGAGTGCTGGAGGTGCGGAGGAGGAGAGGAGCCTGGCTGATTCTCTCTCACTGCTGGAGTGCTGGAGGTGCGGAGGAGGAGAGGAGCCTGGCTGATTCTCTCTCACTGCTGGAGTGCTGGAGGTGCGGAGGAGGAGAGGAGCCTGGCTGATTCTCTCTCACTGCTGGAGTGCTGGAGGTGCGGAGGAGGAGAGGAGCCTGGCTGATTCTCTCTCACTGCTGGAGTGCTGGAGGTGCGGAGGAGGAGAGGAGCCTGGCTGATTCTCTCTCACTGCTGGAGTGCTGGAGGTGCGGAGGAGGAGAGGAGCCTGGCTGATTCACTCTCACTGCTGGAGTGCTGGAGGTGCGGAGGAGGAGAGGAGCCTGGCTGATTCCCTCTCACTGCTGGAGTGCTGGAGGTGCGGAGGAGGAGAGGAGCCTGGCTGATTCTCTCTCTCTGCTGGAGTGCTGGAGGTGCGGAGGAGGAGAGGAGCCTGGCTGATTCTCTCTCACTGCTGGAGTGCTGGAGGTGCGGAGGAGGAGAGGAGCCTGGCTGATTCTCTCTCACTGCTGGAGTGCTGGAGGTGCGGAGGAGGAGAGGAGCCTGGCTGATTCTCTCTCACTGCTGGAGTGCTGGAGGTGCGGAGGAGGAGAGGAGCCTGTCTGATTCTCTCTCACTGCTGGAGTGCTGGAGGTGCGGAGGAGGAGAGGAGCCTGGCTGATTCTCTCTCACTGCTGGAGTGCTGGAGGTGCGGAGGAGGAGAGGAGCCTGGCTGATTCTCTCTCACTGCTGGAGTGCTGGAGGTGCGGAGGAGGAGAGGAGCCTGGCTGATTCTCTCTCACTGCTGGAGTGCTGGAGGTGCGGAGGAGGAGAGGAGCCTGGCTGATTCTCTCTCACTGCTGGAGTGCTGGAGGTGCGGAGGAGGAGAGGAGCCTGGCTGATTCTCTCTCACTGCTGGAGTGTTGGAGGTGCGGAGGAGGAGAGGAGCCTGGCTGATTCTCTCTCACTGCTGGAGTGCTGGAGGTGCGGAGGAGGAGAGGAGCCTGGCTGATTCTCTCTCACTGCTGGAATGCTGGAGGTGCGGAGGAGGAGAGGAGCCTGGCTGATTCTCTCTCACTGCTGGAGTGCTGGAGGTGCGGAGGAGGAGAGGAGCCTGGCTGATTCTCTCTCACTGCTGGAGTGCTGGAGGTGCGGAGGAGGAGAGGAGCCTGGCTGATTCTCTCTCACTGCTGGAGTGCTGGAGGTGCGGAGGAGGAGAGGAGCCTGGCTGATTCTCTCTCACTGCTGGAGTGCTGGAGGTGCGGAGGAGGAAAGGAGCCTGGCTGATTCTCTCTCACTGCTGGAGTGCTGGAGGTGCGGAGGAGGAGAGGAGCCTGGCTGATTCTCTCTCACTGCTGGAGTGCATCGCCTCTGCTCTTTGCTGGTATATTTCTTTCTTGATTTTCTTCTGTTTGCCTTCATTCTGCTTTACTCTGTCTGCTGTATTCCTGACTTCCGTTGTTCCTGTTTCCTTTTACTCTGTCTAGCCTTGATTCTGCTTCCGTTGTTCCTGTTCCGTCTGCTTGATGCTTTTTTTTTCGCAACCCTGTTCTCCTTTTCCTGTTTCCCTTGTTCTATTTGCCTTGCCCTGTGTGCCTTGTCCGAGAAGAATGTGGAGGAGAGGAGTCAAGAAGGAGAACAAAAGAGAACAAAGGAGCAGCTGAGGTGGACGGGCACGTTGCTGAGGTGGACGGGCACGTTGCTGAGGTGGACGGGCACGTTGTTGAGGTGGACGGGCACGTTGTTGAGGTGGACGGGCACGTTGCTGAGGTGGACGGGCGCGGTGGGATGACGCACGGCCACTGGCGTGTGGCTGCCTCTACCCGCCCTGCTGACCACCCTCGTGTGGAGCAGCAAGGCAACACTGGCATCTCGTGGGCAGCAAAGCAACTGGGAAGTATCTTTCCCCTCGCCTTCCCTTCTCGTCACCCTCCATTCGTTTCGTTTCGTCATTCCGCGTTTTCCTCACCTCGTTCTTCACTCACTCCATCGTCCTGCATTTCGCGTTTATGCACGTCCCTACGTTCGGCTGCAGCCAAGTAGATGTCCTCCGCGGATTTTGGGTAGCATAGATTTTGGGTTGGGTAGCATAGAGTTTGGGTTTTGGGTAGCATAGCTCCTCCCTCTGCTAGCTGCAGCCGGCGTATCATGGACGTGCATCCATCCCACCACCTCGTTTCCACGTGTTGTTCTCCGCTCTCAATTCCGCACTTCGTTTATTTCGCTTTCAATTCCACATTTCGTTTCCTTGTGTTTGTATTGCTTTCTTTTCCATTTTGCAGTTCTGTTTACTAACTTCGTGCATCTGTCTGTGCGTTCCCTCCCCCTGCTTTTCAGCAACCATGGGTTCTTCACTGGGGAGGAGCAGAGGCGCCTGCAGAGGATGGCAGCAGCGACTCCCGAGGGTCCTCTCTTCGCTCTTTGGAAGGGCAGCGCGCATGCAAGGGGAGGGCGAGCGTGGTGGGATGACGCACGGCCGGCCCTTCCCGCCCTGCTGACCACCCGCTTGCGAGGGCGAGGGTGACGCTGCAATGCAAGCGGATGGAGCGAGGCGAGGAGGCTCTTGGAGCGCGGCGAGGAGGCGCCTGGAGCGCGGCGCCTGGAGTGAGGAGGATGACGAGGGCGCATGGCTGACTCAGTGCACGGGCGGGCGGTGAAGGCGGTGCAGCGGTGGCCTGCAGTGGACGCGCGACAACAATCAGCTGCCGGCGACAACAAAACCAATTGAGCTTCCTTACCCTTGCCTCCTCACTCTCTCGATCTATCTCGCTGTCCTTCTCGTTTGTCTTTGAGCTTCCTTACTCTTGCCTCTTCACTCTCTCTCGATCTATCACCGACGCTCTTGACAGAGGCGGCACCGACACCTTCTCTGAATGTGAGTGCATCAGCAGCAGGTTTGCCGACTTGTCTCTGATGTTTCTGTCGACGATTGTTGCGAACGCAACTCCTACGTCCGCCTCCTCTGAATGTGAGTGCAACTCCTACGTCCTTCTCCTCTGAATGTGAGTGCAACTCCTACGTCCTTCTCCTCTGAATGTGAGTGCAACTCCTACGTCCTTCTCCTCTAAATGTGAGTGCAACTCCTACGTCCTTCTCCTCTGAATGTAAGTGCAACTCCTACGTCCACCTCATCTGGATCTGCATGCAACTCCTACGACCTCTGAATGTGAGTGCAAGGCGAGGCAAGGCCAAGTGAGGCGAGGCTAGGAGTGGCGAGGCGAGGCGAGGTGAGGCGAGACGCAATTTGTGGGTGGATTGAAACTTGTGGGCGCAATTCGTGGGTGGACGCTCTCTCAGGCAGGCCCAAAGCGCGGGATGGAAGAAGAGGAGCGAGAGAGGTGGGATGACGCACGGCCGGCAGGCAGTGGCATGTGGCTGCCTCCTACCCGCCCTGCTGACCACCCGCTTGCTGGCGGCACGCGAGGCGAGGCGGATGGAGCAAGGATGGAGCGAGCGAAGCTCGTTGTTCCCTTGCGTGTTCTCCCACCTGCACCCTTGGGGTGAGGTGGAGGTGCGAGAAGGAGAGGCGGATAAGCTGAAGGAGGGGGTACTTGGAGGGAGAGGCTGTCGTATGTGGAAGGGAGTACAAAGCTGGGAGAAAGGTGTGTCTGAGTGGTGATACTGTGATTGGGGGTGGGACCTCCCTCTCATTGCTCTCCTCTCACTCTCCCTCTTGCCCAGCAGAGCCGCGGTAAGTGTGTGTTGGATGCGTTCTGAGAGTGGTGGCTGCCACCCCACTCTTTGGTTCTCATCCTCCCGCTTGTCCCACCGCTTGCTCAACTCACCCTAAGCATACTTCAGCTCATTCTTCCCAGTCAACTCCTCTTTTGGCCTTTGATGCACCCCTGATCAGCACTCGTTGCTGATTCCCCTTTAAAAGGGAGTATCAGCAACGCCTGCCTTGAGAAGGGGGTATGGGTCCGAGGGAGTGCAGTGCGGTGTCATCAGCAACGCCTGCCATGAGAAGGGAGTATGGGTCCGAGGGAGTGCAGTGCGGTGCCATCAGCAACGCCTGCCATGAGAAGGAGTATGGGTTCGAGGGAGTGCAGTGTGGTGCCATCAGCAACGCCTGGCTTGAGAAGGGAGTATGGGTCCGAGGGAGTGCAGTGCGGTGCCATCAGCAACGCCTGCCATGAGAAGGGAGTATGGGTCCGAGGGAGTGCAGTGCGGTGCCATCAGCAACGCCTGCCATGAGAAGGGAGTATGGGTTCGAGGGAGTGCAGTGTGGTGCCATCAGCAACGCCTGGCTTGAGAAGGGAGTATGGGTCCGAGGGAGTGCAGTGCGGTGCCATCAGCAACGCCTGCCATGAGAAGGGAGTATGGGTCCGAGGGAGTGCAGTGCGGTGCCATCAGCAACGCCTGCCATGAGAAGGGAGTATGGGTCCGAGGGAGTGCAGTGCGGTGCCATCAGCAACGCCAGCCATGAGAAGGGAGTATGGGTCCGAGGGAGTGCAGTGCGGTGCCATCAGCAACGCCTGCCATGAGAAGGGAGTATGGGTCCGAGGGAGTGCAGTGTGGTGCCATCAGCAACGCCTGCCATGAGAAGGGAGTATGGGTCCGAGGGAGTGCAGTGCGGTGCCATCAGCAACGCCTGCCATGAGAAGGGAGTATGGGTCCGAGGGAGTGCAGTGCGGTGCCATCAGCAACGCCTGCCATGAGAAGGGAGTATGGGTTCGAGGGAGTGCAGTGTGGTGCCATCAGCAACGCCTGCCATGAGAAGGGAGTATGGGTCTGAGGGAGTGCAGTGCGGTGCCATCAGCAACGCCTGCCATGAGAAGGGAGTATGGGTTCGAGGGAGTGCAGTGCGGTGTGGGGCCGAGGAGAACAGTTTTTGTTTCCTGTATTCTTGTCTTTTCCTTTTCGCGTGTTTCATTTTCGTTTTGCATTCTGTTTTCCCTTGCACCCTCACCACCAACTTCGTTTCTTTCCTTGTCGCATGTTTCGATTTCTCTTTATGTTTTTTTGCATTTTCTTTTTGCTCGCATCTTCACCAGCAACTTATCTTTCTTTCTTTAGATCCCCCCTCTTGCATTCCCGTATGGCAGGGAGCAGCATGGCGGAGTGGAAAGCTGGTGGGGGCGGCTGCAGAGCGGGAGGCGCGGCAACAGCAGCTACATGGAAGGGAGGAGGGAGGCGGGTTGGAGTGCGAAGGAGGAGGGAGCAGCAGCTGTCACCAGCAGCGCCTGCTTTCACAAGGGAGTATGGAGCTCAGGGAGGGGACCAATTTCCGCTCTGTTTTCGCATGATTTTCATTTGCTTGTTGCATGTTTCAGTTTCTGTTTCGTTTTTTGCATTCTCTTCACCAGCCACTTATCTTTCTTCCCTTAGCTCCCCCCGCTTGCATTCCTGTACCGCAGAGCGGGAGGCACGGCAGCAGCAGCTACACGGGAGGGAGGAAGGAGGCAGGTTGGAGTGCGGAGGAGGGAGCAGCAGCACCAGCAGCCTTCTTTCAGAAGGGAGTACGGGGCTCAGGGAGAGGACCATTTTCCGCTCTGTTTTCGCATGCTTTTCATTTCCTTGTCGCATGTTTCAATTTGTATTTTGTGTTTTGCATTTTTTTTTTGCTCGCATCTTCACCAACAACTTATCTTTCTTTCCTTAGATCCCCCTTTTGCATTCCCTTATGGCAGGGCGCAGCATGGCGGAGTGGAGAGCTGGTGGGGGCGGCTGCAGAGTGGGAGGCGCGACAGCAGCAGCTACACGGGAGGGAGGAGGGAGGGGGGTTGGAGTGCGGAGGAGGAGGGAGCAGCAGCACCAGCAGCGCCTTCTTTCAGAAGGGAGTATGGGGCTCAGGGAGGGGACCATTTCCGCTCTGTTTTCACATGCGTTTCGTTTCCTTGTCGCTAGTTTCAATTTCTGTTTTGTGTTTTGCGTTTTATTTTCGCTCGCATCTTCACCAGCAACTAATATTTCTTTCTGTAGACCCCCCTCTTGCATTCCTGTATGGCAGGGCGGATGGAGGCGGGTTGGAGTGCGGAGGAGGGAGCAGCAGCTGTCACCAGCAGCGCCTGCTTTCACCTGGGAGTATGGGGCTGAGGGAGGGGTGAGGGGTGAGGGGTGAGGGGTGGGGTCCTTGTGTGCTGTTCTTGAGGCGCCTCAAGACAGCTGTGAACTGCCGGTGGCGGTTCTGTTCTGTTCACTGCAGTGCACTGCAGCTTGTCGTTCTGTTTCCGTTCCGTCAGTCCGTTGGTCCCTGAGCTTTGAGAGACGTCTCAAAGCTCGTGTTCTCCTCACTGCGGAGTCGCTGCAGTGAGCAACCTCTGGGTTTTGGGCTAAGTCTCAAAACCCATTCTCTTGTTCCTCACAGCAGCCTAGCTGCAGTGAGCAAAATTACACAGCTGGTCAGGCAGCACGACTGGGCAGCAATGACGGGCAGCACCTGCTTTGAGGATAATTTTCATCTGCCCCTGGGCAGTATGCATTGTGTTTTTTCTCTCTTTCCCCCCCATCCAACAGGGTCCCAAGCGATGGTTCCCACCTCACCGCGGTGCTTGGGTGTAGCGTCAGGAGCTCTGCTCCTGGCGGCCAAGAGGAACCCCCCATGCACACCTACAGTGCATGGGTAGTACAATAGTATGCTATTTAGTATAGCAGATTATCAATATCTAGTTCTCAATTAGATCAGTAGACATTTGATACTGAGATCAGTAAATGAAACTTCTAGTGAACATGGACCCTTTGGTTGGATACTTGATACTGAGATATTTCACTGGATTATAATTACCGTACGGTACTGATATCAGGAGGAGCATCAATATGTAATTCTGTAATTGATAGTTACTACGGTAAGTGGATTACTAATATGAGCAGTCACAAAGGGTGAACTCACTGATTGGTCAAATGAGATGCTGCAAAGGCAATCAGTCATACAGAGAGCGCCAGGCAAACAGTCACACAGAGAGAGCCAGGCAAACGGTCACACATCCTCATTGTGGTGCATGGGGTGGAAAATAGGGGTATGACTTGTAAAAGGAGCATTCGGTTTTTCCCTTATGTTTACTTTTGTCTTCGCTCGGACAACAGGGAAGATTTGAACCTGTGATCTCAAGTGTAACATGCTAACTAAGCCACTTCTCCGCATATGCATTCAAACAAATTCTTGCACCGATGCATGGAACCGTATACCTATCCGCACAGCACTGGAACATCAGGGTGAAAAACTCACCCACCACTGAAACGTCTTCAATAGCACAGCTTGATGGGATTAAACGTTGCCTCCTCTGCACTCTTCGCCTGCCGAAACTCCCCCCTCTCTGTGTGCTCCGTGTGCATGTAATGGTGGAAGGCTGGCAGACTCTCTGCGGCCTCTCTGTTCAACCACGTACCACCCACCCACATCCCTCCACACCCCTTCAATTGCACAGCTTGATGGGATCAAACGTTGCCTCCTCTGCACTCTTCACCCGCCCAAACTCTCCCTGGTGCTGCACGTTGTACGCTCGGTGCTCTGTGTGCAGTGGTGGAAGGCTGGCAGGGAGCGCACCGATGCTATGTAGGGCAGCAGCAAGCGAATGCTGTCTGCTTCCTTTCTTTACCGAGCCTGGGAGGGAGGGGGGTTGAGCAGACAAGGGAGAATTGGGAGGGGTGGTGGAAGGCTGGCAGCGAGCGCACTGAAGCAATGTAGGGCAGCAGCAAGCGAATGCTGTCTGCTTCCTTGATTTGCCGGGCCTGGGAGAGGGGGAGATTGAGAGTACAAGGAAAGAATGGGATAGGTGCTGCTTGTGCATGTAATGGTGGAAGGCTGGCAGCGAGCGCACTGAAGCAATGTAGGGAAGCAACAGGCGCATGCTGTCTGCTTCCTTTCTTTGCCGAACCTGGGAGGGATGGGGGACGGAGAGGGAGAGGGGTTGAGAGGAGTGGAGTGTTGGGAAGGCTCCGTGTGCATGTAGGGGTAGAAGGCTGGCAGGGAGCGCACTGATGCAATGCAGGGCAGCAGCAGGCGAATGCCTGAGAGGAGGGGGAATACAGAGTTTGGGAGTGGTTGGGAGTGGTGGTGGGGAACAGGACGAGGCAGGGAGAAGATGCAGACATGCATGCTATGCACTGCCGCAACAGGCGAATGCTGGTGGTCCTTGCTGCAGCGCGGCTGAAAGGGAATGAGGAGAGGAGAGCAGATCTGGATGGGAGTGCTGTGAGTCTGTGCTGCCGTGCACATGCCATGCAGGTGACATGGCACATGAAGATGGTACGGTTTTGTAGGGGAGTGTGGACAGGATGGGGTACCTACTCATAGCGGGGTGGAGGCACCTGCTCATGCTGATTTTCAGCAGATGGTGTGTGTAGGGCAGAGTGGGTTTCACCTGAATCATGGAAGGGTGGGTTTCACCTGAATCATGGCAGGGTGGGTTTCACCTGAATCATGGCAGGGTGGGTTTCACCTGAATCATGTCAGGGTGGGTTTCACCTGAATCATGGCAGGGTGGGTTTCACCTGAATCATGGCAGGGTGGGTTTCACCTGAATCATGTCAGGGTGGGTTTCACCTGAATCATGGCAGGGTGGGTTTCACCTGAATCATGGCAGGGTGGGTTTCACCTGAATCATGGCAGGGTGGATTTCACCTGAATCATGGCAGGGTGGGTTTCACCTGAATCATGGCAGGGTGGGTTTCACCTGAATCATGTCAGGGTGGGTTTCACCTGAATCATGGCAGGGTGGGTTTCACCTGAATCATGGCAGGGTGGGTTTCACCTGAATCGTGGCAGGGTGGGTTTCACCTGAATCATGTCAGGGTGGGTTTCACCTGAATCATGGCAGGGTGGGTTTCACCTGAATCATGGCAGGGTGGGTTTCACCTGAATCATGGCAGGGTGGGTTTCACCTGAATCATGGCAGGGTGGGTTTCACCTGAATCATGGCAGGGTGGGTTTCACCTGAATCATGTCAGGGTGGGTTTCACCTGAATCATGGCAGGGTGAGTTTCACCTGAATCATGGCAGGGTGGGTTTCACCTGAATCATGTCAGGGTGGGTTTCACCTGAATCATGGCAGGGTGAGTTTCACCTGAATCACGGCAGGCTGGTACAAACAGGCTGGTACAAACAGGCTATATAACTCAATCAATCAAAACTTGTGCAGTAATATCTAGCGGGCCTGCTGCTGGCCATGAATCAAATGCAGCCACGCGTCAGACCAGGAACCCAGAGAGTCGTTTCTGTAGCTGCCAAGTCGACCAGTCACGCCACATGCAGCCACGCGCCATACCCGGCAGGTGAGAAGTCAAATGACATGCGTGTGGCACACACAAGCAGCCACACTCTCAGAAAATGGCATGCGGTAAAGGCAGGCCTGAGAGTGTCGCACAAACAGCGGAATTCACCCACTTGAGTGGCTCGGTTGTGGAAGACTGGACGGGGGTGTGAGAGATGAGGGAAATGCAGGGGCGGTGGTAGGGGAGGTGTTGGGGAAGGCGTTGGCGGGAAGTTGAGGTATTGGACGGGGGAAGGGGATGAGGGGTGAGTCGGAAAGCAGAGAACAGGGGTGGAGGGAGAGAGGGGGGGAACGGAGTGAGACAAGGGAGGTGAGGGTGGGAGTGAAGGAAGAGAACAAGAGAGGCAGCAGTGACATGAAGGGGGGGCTGGGGGGGTGAAGTTAGAGAGGGGGGAATGAGTGGAGAGCGGGGAAGCTGAGCGGAGAGCAGGGAATATAAGGGCAGAGCGGGGGGGAAAGGAGAGGGGGGGGGGGGGGGGGAGGAGAGGGGGAGGTGGGAGGAGGGAGAGGAGAGGACGTCTCTAGGATAGGTCACAGGGAGAGAAGGGGAAGCGCGGGAAGGGGGGGAAGATGTGGGAGGACGGGCGGGGGGAAGGGGGGAGGGGTGGGGGGGGGGGGGGCGGGGGGAGGGACGTTTTTAGGCTAGGTCACGGGAGGGAAAGGGAGAGACAAAAAAGCGGGGAAACGGGAAGGGGGAGGGGAGATCAAAGGGTGGCCGCTTCGCCTTTTACCTTCCACCTATCCTCTCCGTCCTCAATTATTTCCCTTCACCCGTGCACTCCTCCTTTTCTCCCCTCCGCCCACCTCCCGTCCTCCCCTTTTCCCGTCTTGCGTCCAGGGTACCATCGACGCGCACTAGAATCCAGGAAGATGAAGGGGAGAGCGGAAAGGGGAAGGGGAAGCGGAAAACAAGGGGAAAGTGGCCGCTTCGCCGTTTCGCCAGTCCTTACCATCCATTTCCCCGTCTTCTCCCTTCCACTCACCTCCGGCCCTCGTTTTTCCCGTCTTGCGTCCAGGATACCGTCGACGCTCCGAGGTCGACGAAACGCGCTGTATAATCGACGAAATGCGCTGTATAATCGACGAAATGCGCTACGTTACCGATGCGTCCGAAATCGACGCTACTAATTCGTCCAGCGTCACGATTCCGTCCGCATCATGCAAATAAAAGACAGATCTGGATCGCGCAACTTCTTACCAATACTGCGACATCTGATCATATCGGTTACAGCTAGCACGCCAACAGACGGCCGAAGCGACTTACAGTAAGTACCACCGAGAAAATGAGCAACACTTGCTACATCGTCTAAAAATATGCTGCGATGGAAAAGCTGTACTCAGAACGAGTACCGCGCTGAAAACATGAATCATCCATGGACACCAACAAGGTGAGCGACGAAACTACTACTGAAAGCAGATCAGGTCGAGAAGTCACACCCTCGCTATTGCTTTCTGGACAATGACGGGTGAGGGATTAGGTGTGGCAGGTTCGGAAATTCGAGGTTCGGGTTGTTGATAATGCCGTGGTGGTTGTGCCAGGGTGTCAAAACCACCCTTCCCATTGGTTCACGTAAATCTTTTCTCATCCACCCATTGTTTTTCCTGCTGCCCAAGTAAGGTTTCATCGAGCCAGCCGAACTTTTTACAACCACGCACGAATCCCACGACCAAATCGAAGCCGTTCCGCACCTCACGCCGAACTAAAACAAACTCACCTGTACGATTTCCCGCAAAGAACTCATGACCCAACTAAAGATAGTGTCACTTCCACCACCTCCTAGAAAGTACGAGCGTGCTCTTCTCCACCAGTGGGTTCAACAAACTTCCCCCAGAAGAAATACGCGCCCTTAGCAAATTCGTTTGCATACGGACAATCCAAACCAATATTGCAAATGTCAACCCAACTGTGTACTGAAAAGTAGACTGTACAACATGGGTTGGGCTGGATGGATAAGGCGGGAACACATTTTGAGCCGCCTCAACATGTTCACCACGGGGAATGTCCGCTGCCGCTAAGTCGGCATGAGTAAACAGTAACTGCAGAGGTCCCGCGCAAACTCCCGCAAAGGTGCAGGAAAGGTCGCGGGGATTGGCTCCCTCTCAAATTCAAAGGTGCGCAGTCTTGGGCTCCGGAAGTCGGAAAGTTGTCAGAGCTTGACGACACAAAGCATCGTTACCCTTCGCAGAAGCCACGCACTACGCTCGCAGTATGCTTTCCGTTTTGGCGAAAACAAATCGATTCCTCGTCAATACTTTCGGTCACACCGCTGACTCCGTCACTTCCGCCATTTTCCCCCCTCTGGCGGAAAACAATGGCAGACTCCCTCTCGCCTGTGGCGGGCAGAGACCAGCGGAAGCCTTTGTTTTGGCGACTCCCTCTCGCCTGTCGTCGCCTCCATCCAGCAAGTGCATGCAGCCTCCCTGAGACCAAGTCAACCCGGCGACATTCCCAAGACCATTCCAGTCACCTCTGCCGAATTCTCCAGTTCTTTATTCATGTCACTGATTCTCTCCAGTCAGCGTTAGCTCGTGCTTGTTTCCATGGCTTCCTCATCTCGCCATGGCTGCTGTCAAAATCTCTCAGAGATGTAGGTTACTACGATTAGGTCATAATCTTAAGAAGATTTATGATAGCTTATCGGCATATAAGCCTTTTTCAGTGGGAGAACTGGTAGAGCCGTGTCAGCATACAGCTTCTTTTAGGCTGATCATGTTAACTGCTCGCCTCTTAGCTTATAACCGCGGTAGTTATTATTCGTAACCGCTAAGTTAATTCCACCGTTTCAGTTTCTGCGAACACTTCCACGTTAAGTTTCTGATAAACTGATAAACTGATTATCAACCAATCGTTTTCAGCTCAGCAACATGGTCCGTGACGGGTGTTTCCTGATAAGGTTTCCACCGCTCTAGTTGAAGCGTATGTCGCTTCCGTTTCGTTTAAGCGTCGTTCCGATATAGTCGTACATCCAACTACTCGCCGATGGCTGCTAGTCGCCGATCGCCTAACGTTGAGTCAAGGCATTATGATACGCGAAGCAGCACCGTGTCAGGAATGCCATACGAGCCGCTTCTGCTAGCATCTTCAGGCAGCACCGGAAGCACGGAGTGTTATTACGGCAGTTTCCAACAGGGTTGACGGTTTTCACGTCAGAATGGCGCCGTAATGGTCAGAATGGCGAGTGAACCTCAAGTATCAAGGCGACCGGCATCCGGCGTCCGTAATGATCTACGAGCATCATCATCAGCAACAAGAGAAGCACCTTCGGGTCGACGGAAGCAGTCTCAAGGCAACCAGCATCCGGCGTCACGGTGACTCACGGCGACACAGTGACACACGGCGGAAACTAATGGGTTAACTACTCCGAGCAACGGGGTGCAACCTGACGAGCGGCGAAAGACGTGCGGACGAGAAATAATAGCGACTAGCGAATGTCGAACGGCGAGCAGCAAAGCGAACGGCTAGTGACGATGTGTGGAAGATGGCGACGAACTTCGTCGACGTTCCCTCAACCGCGTGCGACGTTCCCTGTGCGACGGTGTGTGGACAATTACGACTTCACGCGTTTGACCGTGTGCGGAAGACGGCGGCCAACCGCGTAAGGTGTGCGGAAGATGGCGACTTAACGCGTGCGACGTTCCGCATGCGGCGCCGTGCGGATGCTGGGCTACATGGCGCGACGATGCGCGGCATGCGACGTACCGCTTGCGACGTTTCCCGCCGTGCGACCGTGTGCAGATGATGGCGATTTACTGCGTGCGAAGTTCCGCGTGCCGGCGCGCTGTGCGGATGCATGCGACGATGTGCGACGAACGGCATGCGACTTACCGCGCGCTTCCGTGTGCGGAAGATGGCGACAAATTACGTGCGAGGCCGTGCGATTTACCACGCGCGACTGTGTGCGGATGATGGCGACGCGTGCTTGTGCGGATGCTGGCGACGTCCCGTGGCTGGCGCGGTGAACAGCGGTGAAGGCGTGCGGCTGGCGCGGTGAACAGCGGTGAAGGCGGTTCGGGAACAAGGCAGAATGTGGGGGAGAGGAGAGGAGAGGAGCCAATAAAGGAGCAGCAGAGGTGCCAGCAGAGGAGAACTGGAGCGAGCACGGGAGCGATTCGGGCGCTGCTGGAGTGCTGCTGGCTGATCCTGGCGCTGCTGGAGTGCTACCCGCCCTGCTGACCACCCGCTCGTGGAGCAGCAAGGCAACACTGCCATCTCGTGGCCAGCAAAGCAACTGGGAAGTGTCTTTCCCCTCGCCTTCCCTTCTCGTCACCCTCCATTCGTTTCGTTTCGTCATTCCGTGTTTTCCGCACCTCGTTCTTCTCTCCATCGTCCTGCATTTCGCGTTTATGCACGTCCCTCTGATACGTTCGGCTGCAGCTTAGTAGATGTCCTCCGCGGGTTTTGGGTAGCATAGATTTTGGGTTGGGTAGCATAGAGTTTGGGTTTTGGGTAGCATAGCTCCTCCCTCTGCTAGCTGCAGCCAGCGTATCATGGACGTGCATCCATCCCACCACCTCGTTTCCACGTGTTGTTTTTCGCTTTCAATTCCGCACTTAGTTTTTTTCGCTTTCAATTCCGCATTTCGTTTCCTTGTGTTTGTTTTGCTTTCTTTTTCATTCCGCAGTTCTGTTTACTGACTTCGTGCATCTGTCTGTGTGTTCCCTCCCCCTGTTTTTCAGCAACCATGGGTTCTGCACTCGGGAGGAGCAGAGGCGCCTAAGAAGGACGGCAGCAGCGACTCCCTAGGGTCCTCTCTTCGCTGTTTGGAAGGGCAGCGCGCATGCAAGGGGAGGGCGAGCGTGGTGGGATGACGCACGGCCGGCCCTACCCTCCCTGCTGACCACCCGCTTGCGAGGGCGAGGGTGACGCTGCAATGCAAGCGGATGGAGCAAGGCGAGGAGGCGCTTGGAGCGCGGCGAGGAGGCGCCTGGAGCGCGGCGCCTGGAGTGAGGAGGATGACGAGGGCGCATGGCTGACTCAGTGCACGGGCGGGCGGTGAAGGCGGTGCAGCGGTGGCTTGCAGTGGACGCACGTCAACAATCAGCTGCCGGCAACAACAAATTCAATTGAGCTTCCTTACCCTTGCCTCCTCACTCTCTCCCTCTCTCGATCTATCTCGCTGCCCTTCTCGTTTGTCTTTGAGCTTCCTTACTCTTGCCTCTTCACTCTCTCTCGATCTATCACCGACGCTCTTGACAGAGGCGGCACCGACACCTTCTCTGAATGTGAGTGCAACAGCAGCAGGTTTGCCGACGTGTCTCTGATGTTTCTGTCGAAGATTGTTGTGAACGCAACTCCTACGTCCGCCTCCTTTGAATGTGAGTGCAACTCCTACGACCTTCTCCTCTGAATGTGAGTGCAACTCCTACGTCCGCCTCCTCTGAATGTGAGTGCAACTCCTACGTCCTTCTCCTCTGAATGTGAGTGCAACTCCTACGTCCTTCTCCTCTGAATGTGAGTGCAACTCCTACGTCCTTCTCCTCTGAATGTGAGTGCAACTCCTACGTCCGCCTCATCTGGATCTGCGTGCAACTCCTACGACCTCTGAATGTGAGTGCAAGGCGAGGCTAGGCCAAGTGAGGCGAGGCTAGGAGCGGCGAGGCGAGACGAGGCGAGGCGAGGCGAGGCGAGACGCAATCCGTGGGTGGATTGAAACTTGTGGGCGCAATTCGTGGGTGGACGCTCTCTCAGGCGGGCCCAAAGCGCGGCGGATGGAAGAAGAGGAGCGAGAGTGGGATGACGCATGGCCGGCAGCCACTGGCATGTGGCTGCCTCCTACCCGCCCTGCTGACCACCCGCTTGCTGGCGGCACGCGAGGCGACGCGGATGGAGCAAGGATGGAGCGAGCGAAGCTCGTTGCTCCCTTGCGTGTTCTCCCACCTGCACCCTTGGGGTGAGGTGGAGGTGCGAGAAGGAGAGGCGGATAAGCTGAAGGAGGGGGTACTTGGAGGGAGAGGCTGTCGTATGTGGAAGGGAGTAAAAATCTGGGAGAAAGGTGTGTCTGAGTGGTGATACTTTGATTGGGGGTGGGACCTCCCTCTCATTGCTCTCCTCTCACTCTCCCTCTTGCCCAGCAGAGCCGCGGTAAGTGTGTGTTGGATGCGTTCTGAGATTGGTGGCTGCCACCCCACTCTTTGGTTCTCATCCTCCCGCTTGTCCCACCGCTTGCTCAACTCACCCTAAGCATACTTCACCTCATACTTCCCAGTCAACTCCTCTTTTGGCCTTTGACGCACTCCTGATCAGCACTCGTTGCTGATACCCCTTTAAAAGGGACTATCAGCAACGCCTGCCATGAGAAGGGGGTATGGGTCCGAGGGAGTGCAGTGTGGTGCCATCAGCAACGCCTGCCATGAGAAGGGAGTATGGGTCCGAGGGAGTGCAGTGCGGTGCCATCAGCAACGCCTGCCATGAGAAGTGAGTATGGGTCCGAGGGAGTGCAGTGTGGTGCCATCAGCAACGCCTGCCATCAGAAGGGAGTATGGGTTCGAGGGAGTGCAGTGTGGTGCCATCAGCAACGCCTGCCATCAGAAGGGAGTATGGGTTCGAGGGAGTGCAGTGTGGTGCCATCAGCAACGCCTGCCTTGAGAAGGGAGTATGGGTTTGAGGGAGTGCAGTGCGGTGCCATCAGCAACGCCTGCCTTGAGAAGGGAGTATGGGTCCGAGGGAGTGCAGTGCGGTGCCATCAGCAACGCCTGCCTTGAGAAGGGAGTATGGGTCCGAGGGAGTGCAGTGTGGTGCCATCAGCAACGCCTGCCATGAGAAGGGAGTATGGGTCCGAGGGAGTGCAGTGCGGTGCCATCAGCAACGCCTGCCATGAGAAGGGAGTATGGGTCCGAGGGAGTGCAGTGTGGTGCCATCAGCAACGCCTGCCTTGAGAAGGGAGTATGGGTTCAAGGGAGTGCAGTGCGGTGTGGGGCCGAGAAGAACAATTTTTTGTTTCTTGTATTCTTGTTTTTTCCTTGTCGCGTGTTTCGTTTTCGTTTTGCATTCTGTTTTCCCTTGCACCCTCACCACCAACTTCGTTTCTTTCCTTGTCGCATGTTTCGATTTCTCTTATGTTTTTTTGCATTTTCTTTTTGCTCGCATCTTCACCAGCAACTATATTTCGTTCTTTAGATCCCCCCTCTTGCATTCCCGTATGGCAGGGGGCAGCACGGCGGAGTGGAAAGCTGGTGGAGGCTGCTGCAGAGCGGGAGGCGCGGCAGCAGCAGCTACACGGAAGGGAGGAGGGAGGCGGGTTGGAGTGCGAAGGAGGAGGGAGCAGCACCTGTCACCAACAGCGCCTGCTTTCACAAGGGAGTATGGGGCTCAGGGAGGGGAACAATTTCCGCTCTGTTTTCGCATGCTTTTCATTTCCTTGTCGCATGTTTCAATTTCTGTTTCGTTTTTTGCATTCTCTTCACCAGCCACTTCTCTTTCTTCCCTTAGCTCCCCCCTCTTGCATTCCTGTACCGCAGAGCGGGAGGCACGGCAGCAGCAGCTACACGGGAGGGAGGAGGGAGGCGGTTGGAGTACGGAGGAGGAGGGAGCAGCAGCACCAGCAGCCTTCTTTCAGAAGGGAGTACGGGGCTCAGGGAGGGGACCATTTTCCGCTCTGTTTTCGCATGCGCGTTTCGTTTCCTTGTCGCATGTTTCAGTTTCTGTTTCGTTTTTTGCATTCTTTTCACCAGCCACTTATCTTTCTTCCCTTAGCTCCCCCCTCTTGCATTCCTGTACCGCAGAGCGGGAGGCGCGGCAGCAGCAGCTACACGGGAGGGAGGAGGGAGGTGGGTTGGAGTACGGAGGAGGAGGGAGCAGCAGCACCAGCAGCTTTCTTTCAGAAGGGAGTATGGGGCTCAGGGAGGGGAACATTTTCCGCTCTGTTTTCGCATGCTTTTCATTTCCTTGTCGCATGTTTCAAATTCTATTTTGTGTTTTGCATTTTTTTTTTGCTCGCATCTTCACCAGCAACTTATCTTTCTTTCCTTAGATCCCCCTTTTGCATTCCTGTATGGCAGGGCGCAGCATGGCGGAGTGGAGAGCTGGTGGGGACGGCTGCAGAGCGGGAGGCGCGGCAGCAGCAGCTACACGGAAGGGAGGAGGGAGGCGGGTTGGAGTGCGAAGGAGGAGGGAGCAGCACCTGTCACCAGCAGCGCCTGCTTTCACAAGGGAGTATGGGGCTCAGGGAGGGGACCGATTTCCGCTCTGTTTTCGCATGCTTTTCATTTCCTTGTCGCATGTTTCAGTTTCGGTTTCGTTTTTTGCATTCTCTTCACCAGCCACTTATCTTTCTTCCCTTAGCTCCCCCCTCTTGCATTCCTGTACCGCAGAGCGGGAGGCGCGGCAGCAGCAGCTACACGGGAGGGAGGAGGGAGGCGGTTGGAGTACGGAGGAGGAGGGAGCAGCAGCACCAGCAGCCTTCTTTCAGAAGGGAGAACGGGGCTCAGGGAGAGGACCATTTTCTGCTCTGTTTTCGCATGCTTTTCCTTTCCTTGTCGCATGTTTCAATTTCTATTTTGTGTTTTGCATTTTTTTTTTGCTCGCATCTTCACCAGCAACTTATCTTTCTTTCCTTAGATCCCCCTTTTGCATTCCTGTATGGCATGGCGCAGCATGGCGGAGTGGAGAGCTGGTGGGGACGGCTGCAGAGCGGGAGGCGCGGCAGCAGCAGCTACACGGAAGGGAGGAGGGAGGCGGGTTGGAGTGCGAAGGAGGAGGGAGCTGCACCTGTCACCAGCAGCGCCTGCTTTCACAAGGGAGTATGGGGCTCAGGGAGGGGACCAATTTCCGCTCTGTTTTCGCATGCTTTTCATTTCCTTGTCGCATGTTTCAGTTTCGGTTTCGTTTTTTGCATTCTCTTCACCAGCCACTTATCTTTCTTCCCTTAGCTCCCCCCTCTTGCATTCCTGTACCGCAGAGCGGGAGGCGCGGCAGCAGCAGCTACACGGGAGGGAGGAGGGAGGCGGTTGGAGTACGGAGGAGGAGGGAGCAGCAGCACCAGCAGCCTTCTTTCAGAAGGGAGTACGGGGCTCAGGGAGAGGACCATTTTCTGCTCTGTTTTCGCATGCTTTTCATTTCCTTGTCGCATGTTTCAAATTCTATTTTGTGTTTTGCATTTTTTTTTTGCTCGCATCTTCACCAGCAACTTATCTTTCTTTCCTTAGATCCCCCTTTTGCATTCCTGTATGGCAGGGCGCAGCATGGCGGAGTGGAGAGCTGGTGGGGACGGCTGCAGAGCGGGAGGCGCGGCAGCAGCAGCTACACGGAAGGGAGGAGGGAGGCGGGTTGGAGTGCGAAGGAGGAGGGAGCAGCACCTGTCACCAGCAGCGCCTGCTTTCACAAGGGAGTATGGGGCTCAGGGAGGGGACCAATTTCCGCTTTGTTTTCGCATGCTTTTCATTTCCTTGTCGCATGTTTCAGTTTCGGTTTCGTTTTTTGCATTCTCTTCACCAGCCACTTATCTTTCTTCCCTTAGCTCCCCCCTCTTGCATTCCTGTACCGCAGAGCGGGAGGCGCGGCAGCAGCAGCTACACGGGAGGGAGGAGGGAGGCGGTTGGAGTACGGAGGAGGAGGGAGCACCAGCACCAGCAGCCTTCTTTCAGAAGGGAGTACGGGGCTCAGGGAGAGGACCATTTTCTGCTCTGTTTTCGCATGCTTTTCCTTTCCTTGTCGCATGTTTCAATTTCTATTTTGTGTTTTGCATTATTTTTTTGCTCGCATCTTCACCAGCAACTTATCTTTCTTTCCTTAGATCCCCCTTTTGCATTCCCGTATGGCAGGGCGCAGCATGGCGGAGTGGAGAGCTGGTGGGGGCGGCTGCAGAGCGGGAGGCGCGACAGCAGCAGCTACACGGGAGGGAGGAGGGAGGCGGGTTGGAGTGCGGAGGAGGAGGGAGCAGCAGCACCAGCAGCGCCTTCTTTTAGAAGGGAGTATGGGGCTCAGGGAGGGGAACATTTCCGCTCTGTTTTCACATGCGTTTCGTTTCCTTCTCGCATGTTTCAATTTCTGTTTTGTGTTTTGCGTTTTATTTTCGCTCGCATCTTCACCAGCAACTAATCTTTCTTTCCGTAAATCCCCCTCTTGCATTCCTGTATGGCACGGCGGATGGAGGCGGGTTGGAGTGCGGAGGAGGGAGCAGCAGCTGTCACCAGCAGCGCCTGCTTTCACCAGGGAGGATGGGGCTGAGGGAGGGGTGAGGGGTGAGGGGTGAGGGGTGAGGGGTGAGGTCCTTGTGTGCTGTTCTTGAGGCGCCTCAAGACAGCTGTGAACTGCCGGTGGCGGTTCTGTTCTGTTCACTGCAGTGCACTGCAGCTTGTCGTTCTGTTTCCGTTCCGTCACTCCGTTGGTCCCTGAGTTTTGAGAGACGTCTCAAAACTCGTGTTCTCCTCACTGCAGAGTCGCTGCAGTGAGCAACCTCTGGGTTTTGGGCAAAGCCTCAAAACCCATTTCTCTTGTTCCTCACAGCAGCCTAGCTGCAGTGAGCCAAATTACACAGCTGGTCAGGACGCACGACTGGGCAGCAAGGACGGGCAGCACCTGCTTTGAGGATAATTTTCATCTGCCCCCGGGCAGAATGCATTGTGTTTTTTCTCTCTCTCCCCCCCTCCAACAGGGTCCCAAGCGATGGTTCCCACCTCACCGCGGTGCTTGGGTGTAACGTCAGGAGCTCTGCTCCTGGCGGCCAAGAGGAACCCCCCATGCATACCTACAGTGCATGGGTAGTAGTACAATAGTATACTATTTAGTATAGCAGATTATCGATATCTAGTGCTCAATTAGATCAGTAAATATTTGATACTGAGATATTTCACTGAGATCAGTAAATGAAACTTCTAGTGAACATGGACCCTTTGTTTGGATACTTGATACTGAGATATTTCACTGGATTATAATTACCGTACGGTACTGATATCAGGAGCATCAATATGTAGTTCTGAAATGGATAGTTACTAAATTGATTAATATGAGCAGTCACAAAGGGTGAACTCACTGATTGGTCAAATGAGATGCTGCAAAGGCAATCAGTCATACAGAGAGAGCCAGGCAATCAGTCATACAGAGAGAGCCAGGCAATCAGTCATACAGAGAGAGCCAGGCAAACTGTCACACAGAGAGAGCCAGGCAAACTGTCACACAGAGAGAGCCAGGCAAACTGTCACACAGAGAGAGCCAGGCAAACTGTCACACAGAGAGAGCTAGGCAAACTGTCACACAGAGAGAGCCAGGCAAACGGTCACACATCAATCCTCATTGTGGGTGCATGGGGTGGACAATAGGGGTATGACTTGTAAAAGGAGCATGTGGTTGTTCCCTTTTGTTTACTTTTGTCTTCTCTCGGACAACAGGGAAGATTTGAACCTCTGATCTCAAGTGTAACATGCCAACTAAGCCACTTCTCCGCATATGCAAAAATACACTGATAGCTCAGCATTCAAACAAATTCTTGCACCGATGCATGGAACCGTATACCTATCCGCACAGCACTGGAACATCAGGGTGAAAAACGCAGCCGCCACTGAAACGTCTTCAATAGCACAGCTTGATGGGATTAAACGTTGCCTCCTCGGCACTCTTCACCTGCCCGAACCCCCCTCCTCTGTGTGCTCCGTGTGCATGTAATGGTGGAAGGCTGGCAGACTCACTGCGGCCTCTCTCTTCAACCACGTACCACCCATCCAGATCCCTCCACACCCCTTCAATAGCACAGCTTGATGGGATCAAACGTTGCCTCTTCGGCGCTCTTTACCCGCCCAAACTCTCCCTGGTGCTGCACGTTGTACGCTCGGTGCTCCGTGTGCATGTAGTGGTGGAAGGCTGGCAGGGAGCGCACTGAAGCTATGTAGGGCAGCAGCAGGCGAATGCTGTCTGCCTCCTTTATTTGCCGGGCCTGAGAGGGATGTGTTGGGAGTGGGTGGTGAGGGCCAGGACGAGGCGGGGAGAAGATGCAGATGTGGTATGCATGGCATCAGCAGGCGAATGCTGTCTGCCTCGTTGCTGCAGCGCGGCTGAAAGGGAAGGGGGAGTGGAGAGCAGGTTCGGATGGAAGTGCTGTGATCCTGTGCTGCGAACAGTGATGCCGTGCACATGCCATGCAGGCGACATGCCGATTTCAAGCAGATGGTGTGTGCAGTGGAACATGGATGAGGTGAGGCACATAACTCATGGAGGGTGAGTTCACCTGGGTCATGTCAGGATCGATCCCGGCATCCGATGCACTGCGGAACCGAATCTCATGGATGGGGTGGGGCTCCTAACTCATGGCAGCATGCGTGCACCTGATTCATGTCGGGGTCGATCCCGGCATCCGATGCACTGATGAACCGAATCTCATAGTGAGGTTGCTTTTGAGGCGCCTCAAAACCAAGCAGATGGTGTGTGCAGGGGAGCGTGGGTTCACCTGAATCATGTCAGGATCAATGCCGGCATCCGATGCGCTGATGAACCGAATCTCATAGCCCTGCTCCAACGGATCCCCTGGCGACGGCACCTGCGAAACCACCTGATCAGGTGAATCCCCCAACAGAGCCCCATTCCCCCCTGCCTTCTCCCCACCCTGTCCTGCAGTTCGCCCTCTCCTGAATCCACCTTCCCCAGTCGGCCCTGTTCCATCCACCCTCAGCCCATGGTGACGCCAGGGCGGAATGTACTCCTCCCATTGGCCGTGTGGTGGGCGCAAGGGGGAGAGGGGGAGGGAGAGGGAGGAGGAGGAGGAGGAGGAGGAGGAGGAGGAGGAGGAGGAGGAGGAGGAGGAGGAGGAGGAGGAGGCGAAAGAGGAGGAGGGGGAAAGCAGCGGAGGAGTGCGCAGATCAGCAAAGCCGGAGCCATGGAGGGAGAAGATCCAATCATAGATGAGGGCGGAGCGTGGCATGTGGAAGGCGGAGGTGAGCACCAGCAGGCGCTGCCAGCGCCGCGGCACGGCGTGCCACACGAGGGAGAAGAACCCGTTTGCCACGGTGTCGTATGACGCCCACTCCTTGTAAATGTGCGAGGCGGGGATGCCGTGCTGTGGGGGGGAGGAGTAGCAGGAGTGAGGGGGGAGCAATGGGGAGGGTCTGTTTTGAGGGGCCACGCGAGAGAGAAGAAGACGTAGGCGACGGTGTCGTATGACGCCCACTCCTTGTAAATGTGGGAGGGGGGGATGCCGTGCTGTGGGGGGGAGGAGCAGGAGTGAGGGGGGAGGGAATGGAGAGGGACCCGTTTGCCACTGTGTCGCATGACGCTCACTCCTTGTAGATGTGTGTGGGGGGAATGTTGTGCTGGGGAAGAAGGGGGGGAAGGGGGGGAAGGGGGGAGCAAACGTGGGGGGAGGGAGGGGAGGGGAAGGAACTATATGAGGCGCCTCGAGAGAAGAACCCGTTCGCCATGGTGTCGTATGACGCCCACTCCTTGTATATGTGCGCGGAGGGGATGCCGTGCTGAGGGAAAGGGGGTAACGGGGGGGGAGCAAACGTGTGGGGGTGGAGGGGATGGGGAGGGTCGGTTTCGAGGCGCTCAAGGGAAGAAGCCGTTGGCCACTGGTTCAAAGGATACCCACTCCTTGTAGACGTGCGCGGGGGTGGCATGGGGAGAGGGGTGGGGCTGGGAATAAACGTTGGAGGGGGAGGTGTTGGGGGGCCAGGTGTGGGGGGAGATTGGGATGGGGAGAGGGGGTGTTGAAACTTAACAAGCCATTCTGAAGTCGACTCAGAAATTTCACTCACTATTTCACTCCCACTCTCACTCACTCCTACCAGCTCCAGATGCCACCTGAACCAGATGCTACCTGCCCCAGATGCTACCTGCTCCATATGCTACCTCCCCCAGATGCCACCTGCCCCAGATGCCACCTGCCCAAGATGCCACCTGCCCAAGATGCCACCTGCCCAAGATGCCACCTGCCCCAGATAATACGTTGTCCATGAGGTACTGAGCGCACGCGCTGCTCTCATGCCACATGTGTCCGTGCTGACTCAGCACTGGCTGCACGTGCGGCGTGCCCGCCCCCAGCACCACTATGGGGCAGCGGCAGGCGCTAGAGGGGACACTGGGGAAGGCGGAGGTTGAGGCGGAGGCGGAGACGTCCCCTTGCCCCCCGTTCAGTGCGCTGTCCTTCCCCTCCCCCTCCCCCCCGTTCATGGCGTGGTAGAGCTGCGCCGCTGCATCCAGGCGCCTCGCCACCCACTCTGCTCTGCGGGGAATGGGTGAGGAAGGGGGGTGTGGGGGGGAGAAAGGGGAGGGTGGGGAGGGGGAGACGAGAGAAAGGGAGGGGAAGGGGAAACGCTGATTGTCCTCCTTATGCCCCCCGTGCATGGCATGGTTGAATCCAGTCGCTGCATCCAGGCGCCGCGCCACCCACTCTGCTCTGCGGGGAGAGGGGGGAAGACGGGGGTACGGGGAACGGGGAGGGGGAGGGGAGGGGGAAAGCGGAGGGGGAGGGGAAGTGGGAGAGGGGGCTGTTCCTGCAAGACGTGACTGAGCAGTAACTGCGCACCTGGAACGGTGCCGTCGCGTTTCAGTCCGCCCGCCAGAACGATAATCCCGTCGGCCGCGAACCCCTCCCGTTCCGCGCGCGCATCCTCGCCGCTCCCCGCGCCATTCCCCGCGCCATCTCGTGCCTCCGTGCTCCCGCTTCCCGCCCGCACCTGGCAGATCGTGCTAAATCGCCGGAAGCTGTGCGCACGCTGCGCGCCAATCGCGCCGCCACGACCTGTTGGGCTACTGGGGCTAATCGGGAAAATGCCGGGCGCAAATCGCAAACCGCCGTGAATGGCGCTCGTGACGCAAGGCGCACTAGCGGATCGCGAGCATAGAGACCCCCTAAAAGCGGGTATTTGCGATCTGGTACAACTAGGGCCGTCGGATTGCGCAGCGGTGACCCGAATCGCGCTTTCAACGCCTTCCCGCAACACTAGCTGTCGTCCGGAAATCCCGCTGCTGCTGACATCCGCCGCGCGCCGGCAATCTAGACGATCGCGTAAACCGCTAGACTTGACGGTCAGGCGTGATAAGAGGATGCCGTGACCCTGTGCGGCATTTATACGAGCGGCTGACGTCATGGCGCGACCAGTGCCGTCGATCCACCTGGCGATCGACTGACACGTCATCCCTAAACACACGCAAGTTGCAAGGGAGGATACGCCGCGAGCCGCGATGGGAGGGGGTCAAGATCGAAGATCGCTAAGTACTCCAGTAAGCAGGTGTTGAAATAATGTAGCAATGTAACAGAATTCTTTTCTATTACGGTTCCCAGTTCCTTTTCCAGACAACAGATCCTCGTCTCGTTCGGTTCTGTGCGCTTCAAAGCGGTAATGCGCGATAGCCGTGTTACACCTTGAGGAACCCACCTGAACCACACACGTGCTGCTTGATTCTGGAGTCACGATCAGTCTCCACAAATCTGAACCGTTGAACGACAAGATGGTCTCGCGGTTCTATTGAGAGTAGAAACATGAATTTTGCTTCTGCGCCTTTCAAATAATTTTAGCAGAAATTTCATAAATCACAGGCAAGCAAGCCAGCTATTTACTACTAACGAGACAAACACCCTACTAAAACATCATTGCGCGGCCATCTGCTGCTGGCGGTACGTCTCGAAGGAGAACCTCTTAACGGTAGGGCTGGAAGGGGGGGTGAGTGACCGCGAAACGCCAACCACCATAGCCCTCCCGCTGCCGTCCCTCCCGCTGCCGCTAGCAACAGGGCTTCCCGGAACCCTGCTGTTCCTATTGCTGTCGCTCCGCGGCCGCAGCGGTCCGCTCTGGACGCGCCGCGCGCTGGAATGCCCCAATCGCGCGGAAGACTGCTCTGCCACGTCAGCACGAAATGAATTCCCCAGATCCAGATTCGCCGAGCTTGCATTGGACGTTATGTCGTTTCTGTCATGGCTGTCTCCGTCAACATTGTCTGATGTCGTTGACGGGGCGAGCTGCTGCCATGCGCTCAGCTGCTCCTCATCCATGCTCAAGGTCGCTCTGCCGCGACGTGCGGCGGGCGCCCCGCGACCGACGGGCTCCTCCTGCGTGGCCTTGGCCGCATTGCGTGTGCCGCGAGCGGCGGCGAGATCAAGTTCCGCAGAGGCGCCGGCGACGGAGGCGAGATGAGAAGGGGAGAGGCGGAACTGAATCTGCGACTCCGCGGCGCCGCGCTGCTTGAACCTCCTCGACACGGGGTTGGGCGATTTCGGCGACATCGCCGGCAGGTCGGCGGTAACACTCGCGGCTATCGGCGATCTCATCGGCTTGCTCGAGGCGCTGGTGGGGGAAGGAGGCGGCTTAGCCCGCGTGAACCGCGACAGCGACGTCTCGATGCGCGCGACGACGGCGCTCATTTTCCAAGGCCAACGCGCGGCCCCAGCGTCACCGCCTTGAGCGGCGAGGGCGGCGGCCTCTGCCTCGTCCGCGTCGGCGTGCATCTGCCACAGGTCGCCGGAGCCCAACAGGGACGAGGCGCGCTGCAGCGGCGCGATGAGGTGCTTCGCGAAGTTGGACGAGCAGAGGCGCTCCAGCGTGCAGGGCTCTGAGGCGGCGGCCGCCATAGCAATGGTGGTCTCTGCGACTCGTAGTGCCATTCGGCGTGAAATGCGCTGATCTAATGTTGAAGAATTGTGGTAGCAGGAGGAAATGGAGAAAGCGCGATTGCTTGATTTGGGAGGCTTGGTGTAAAAAAATCGCTAGTGACCTCGTATTAGTAGTACCCCATGAGGCTCGTTGTTCGACCTTTCCTTTGGTGACCCTGGTGAGAACTCAAGATGGCAAGCTTGCAAACGTCAGCTTGCTAAGGCGGTGGATGTGAATCCAAGGAAGCATGTGATCCCAATCCCAACCTGATCCCATCTCCCCAAGCCACCCCTTTCCATCCCATCGCAGACACACCAGACCCATTCTCGGCGAACACCATCGATGATGTGAGTGGGCTACGAAAAGAAGCAGCGAAGCTGCCGAGATGGGCGGGGTTGCCTGTTTGAGCAGGAGAGAAGACAAATCGAGAAATGCAAAGCTGGCCTTGTTGACAAAGTTCGGCCACTGGAGCGCCATCTCAACTTCGATTCAGGTCGTATCCCTGGCTGGTGGCAAGAAGTTGGTGGCAAGAATTGTGCGCACGCGATTGGTTAAAAAACGCTTGACCAATCGCATTGGCCGGGCGTCTGTTTTGGACCAATCGCGTGCGGAAACTTCTTGCCACCAACTTCTTGCCACCAGCCAGGGATACGACCTCAATCCATTCCATCACATGGAGGGGGTGACACGATTTCTCGTGACAGGAAAAAGGATCGTTCGAATCCAGTCGAGTTGAGGGTAGCGGATACAAGCAGATTGAGGGCTCATGCCTCAGCGCAAGGGGGAACTGGAAATTACAGATTTTGCTTCGCGAATCGCAATTCTCGGCCCAGCAGCACGGAGATGCACAAAACACAGATTTTCCATGCGCAGCCGCGTGGGTGGACTATTTTCTCGTTCAGGTTTCTCCAAGTTCTCGTACAGTACCCCCACTACAGTCCACTAATCGGCCCAACGTGCAGCCGAGCCATGCACACGAGGCAAAACTTCGTTCCTGGCCAAAGTGACAAGGGAATGAAGAATTGGACGCTGGCTCCTTTGGGGTCACTTCTCCGTTTAGTGAAACTCTGACGTGCGATGTGACGTGGACTCCGTGATATTTCCATGCGTGAACCCAAACCGATCCAGCCAAAGTTTATCTTGCACTGTAGCAACCGATTGCGTCACGTGAATGCTTGTGACCGTGGCAGATTCTTGCCACCACAGCACGGCGTAACCTCACCTCGCGGAAGCCGCGCAAGATTCTACCGTACACAACGCGAAGACAAACACTTCGTTATGATATGTTGGTGGATTATTTATACATTGGTGTTGGTGTGCCCAGTGGTTCAAGTACCTTAGCTTTTCAATTGTTGAGTTGCCATCTCCAAATTCTCCACAGAATGCCATGCATAGGGGTCGCACCATCAATGCATAGAAGTTGATTTCATATCATTCAGTAAAAGTTTTACCTAATTTCATGCTCAACAAGCGTCCTACTAGTCTTCTAAATATAACTCAGGAGCTGGTTATTGCACTGCACACCTAACCACCATCAGAGCAGCCTGTCACTCCACCTGCCCACATTCCCTATGCGCCACTGGACTGATCCTGGGCTGCCACATTCTTCCCGCAGCGGCACCATCCTCACACCATGGGCAGAAGAACCATCAGGAGCGGTGATCCTGGCAGAGGCGCCCACGTGCTCCATGCGCTCGTACCATGGCCCTATACTCAAATCCCCCAATGCGACGCGCTGAAGGGCACCTCACAGCCCTACTTGCATGCAGCAGCATCACCAGCGGCACCACCAGCGAAGCATCTTCAGCAGGGGTGATACTACCAGAAGCAACGCCCACGTGTGTTTGAACACGTTAACTTGTGTGCGAATTACAGATCCGAACCGCGGTGGTTCTCCTCCTCTGCGAGCAAGAAAGAGCTCTTTGAAGCATGAATTCATCTAAATTCTCCGCCTGCCAAGCAGATACGGCGATTCCTTTTCACCACACACTGGGACCAACTAACAATCAGTGAGACACACGCATGGGACATCATTGCGCGGCCATCTGCTGCTGCCGGTACGCATCGAACGAGAACGTCTTAACGGTAGGGCTGGAAGGGGGGGTGAGCGACCGCGACACGCCAACCACCATAGCCCTGCTGCTGCCACCTCTCCCGCTACCACTAGTAGCAGGGCTCCCTGTGGCGGCCCTGCCGCTGCTGCTAGCAGCAGGGCTTCCCGAGGCCCTGTTGCTCCTGGTACCGTCGCTTTGCCGCCGCAGCGGTCCGCTCTGGGTGCACCGCCTGCTCGAATGCGCTCCTCCCGCGGAAGACCCATCTGCCACGTCAGCACGAACTGAATTCCCCAAATGCAGATTCTCCGACTCTGCCTTCCACGCCATGGAGTTTACGTTAACGTCATTTCTGTGAAGGCTGCCTCCGTCAACGTCGTCTGACGCCGTCGCTGCAGCGTGCTGCTGCTGCCATGCCCTAAACTGCCCATCATCCATGCTCAAGCTCGCTCGGCCGCGCCGAACGGCAGTCGCCACGCGACCGACGGGCTCCTCCCGCGTGGTCTTGGCCGCATTGCGCGTGCGGGCGGCGACGAGATCACGTTCCGCAGAAACACCGGCCACGGAGGCGAGCGGCAACGGGGAGACGCGGAACTGAATTTGCGACTCCGCGGCGCCGCGCTGCTTGAACCTCCTCGACGCGAGATTGGGTGATTTCGGCGACAATGCCGGCGGATCGGCGGTGACACTGGCGGTTATCGGCGACCTGGGCGGTTTGCTCGGGACGGTGGGTGACGGCGGCGGCTTCCGCCACGTGAAGCGCGACAGCGACGCCTCGATGCGCGCGACGACGCGGCTGCTCACTTTCCATGGCCGTCTCGCGAAACCCGCGCCGTCACCACCTTGAGCGGCGGGGGTGGTAGCCTTCGCCTCCTCCGCGTCAGCGAGCATTTGCCACAGGTCGCCCGAGCCCAGCAGGGACGAGGCGCGCTTGAGCTGTTTGGCAAATTTGGACGAGCAGAGACGCTCTAGCGTCCGGGGCTCTGAGGCTACGACTGCCATGGTTGTGGTCTCTGCCGGTAGTAGTGAAAGTTGCTCGGCGTAGAATGCTTGAAATGGAAGGCAAGAAAATACCAGGCGCGGATGTACAAAATAATCTCAGAAGTCTTTGAGAAAGTAAAACGAGGAAAGGGAAATATATCCATGGCGTCGTCGTTTCGTTGGATTAGAGCTTGCGTGGAGGCACCGCAATGTTGCTCCCGCCGTGGTTGTCCGTTGAGATATTCAGGCCAAGTGGAGAGTGCGTATTTCCTAGTGTCGCTTTGATAGACAGTGGATTTTTATTCTACGAAGCACGCGATCGTGGAAGCAGCAAAGCTGCATGAGCCGGGCGGGACCGCGTGGTTGACGCGCAGATAAGACAATCGGAAAGATGCAAAAAGATGACTCTGCATGTGAACACCATCCGAAATGATTTCTCGCAGGAGCAAAACGGTTGCTCAAATCCAGTCGATAGGGCAGCAGAGCGGAGCAGATCAGTTGAAGGGCGGAAATTGGGTTTGGGGATGGGGAGGGATTTCTCTCGGTGTGAAGTGAAATGGGTTGGGAGTGGGAGGGTGGGAGAGAGGACTGATGTGACCTGATTTTATCGCGTGAAGCCTTCAGAAGCTGCCGATTTGTCGTACAGATTTTCTCAGTAACACCAGGCAGGCCCAAAAAGATCGTCCACGATGTACATGTGATTATATCGATGGCGACACGAGTGATATGATGCGTCCAGCGCTGATTTCAAGGCTTGTCGGCTTGGCTATACAAAGTGAGGTAGTGTATCTTGTGTTTATTTGAAGGGGCTCTTCACAACAATTCATAGTGTTGTTTCTGTCTGTTGGCTTGACCTAGAGCGTGCTTTGTCACATATGGATGTCATACCACTGACAGCTTGATAGCATTCTTTATGCCATGAGATTAACTAGCAAACAAGGTATTTAAGTCATCCTTCGCTTCCCATGCATTCCACTACCTTCCCTCCACAACCATATCAGCAGAGCTACCGGTAAGTCGCATCGCCTGAACCACAAACCACCACCCTTGCAGTGCTCACTGCCCCCTTGGCACTACAGTGCCAATATGCCATCTCCCACACGCGGACGCTCTCAGTGGCCCACATAGTCAACCCATGGCAATCTCCGCTACACAGCCATCCACCATTGGTGCAGCAGAGCCTTCAACTCTGCAACACGCCTCCACCCGCTATCCTGCTTCTTCCAACAGCATCACCAGAAGCAGACGCAGGCAACACATCCCTGCCAAGGCCCCCAAACAACTTCATCTAGTTGTGCCAGTGGCCCTGAAGCTTAATTTCTCTAGACTATCTTGCCCTAAGGCACCTTGGACTCCTACTGGTCTGCACCAGCACTGCAACTCTGGGAGGTTGCAGCACCATCAGCAGCAGCACCACCAGCAGGGACACCACCAGCAGGGACACCACCAGCAGCGACACTACGAGCAGCAGCATTTCACGAGTGGTGATCCTGGAAGAAGCGCCCACGTGATGCTCCATGCGCTCGTACCATGGCCCTACGCTCGAATTCTCTAACCCATCTTGCCCCCCCGGGCACCTCCCAGCCCTACTTGCCTGCAACAGCATCACCAGCGGCACCATTAGCAGAAGCATCTTCAGCAGCAGTGATCTAGCAGAAGCACCCACGTGCTGCCCCATGCGCTCGTACCCCAACTTGCCGACAGGCACCTTACACCCTTACTTGCCCACAGCAGCACCTTCAACGGCGGTGATCCTGGCAGAAGCGCCCACGTGCTCCTCCATGCCCTCGTACCATGGCCCTATGCTCGAATTCGCCACCATGTCCCTGCCAGCTGTCAGGTGCCTGATTGGCCGCAGCACTCCAAACACCGCCAGGTCAGCGAGGTTCGGGGTCTCTCCTCCTGTTGGCACGGAACCAAACAAAAGAAGAAACAAACAGAAAATGGAGGGTGGGAAGAGGAGGGGGGGCAGGGGGGAGGAGGTGGGGGAAGGATAGAAGTGAGCACTCAGGGCATCAAAGTGAGCAGGGGTGCGATATGACAGGGGGGGGCATGAAGGAACTCACACCAGACACTTTATACAAAAAATCCATTAAACGCTTTGCCACGAGAGCATGAAGCACACTATCACAAGGAGAATTCAGATAGATTCTGAGCAGCACTCCGTTGGCAACGTACCGAGGAACTCCCTGTTCGCCTTGTAAAGGGCAATGTGTTTGAGTCTACTCAAGACACACCCATGCATCCCAATCACCGCACTCAACCCACAGGCAACCTACCGAGGAACTTCCTCCACCCACTCATCAGCCGCCTCGTAAAGGTCAGTGAGCTCATCCGCTATGCCATGCTTCTTCTCAATAACGGCGCCCGCACCCAATTACGCAGCCCACAGGCAACCTACCAAGGAACTTCCTGTCGCCGAGAGCCGCCACCCACTCATCAGCCGCCTTGTAAAGGTCGGTGCGCTCGTCTGCTATGCCATGCTTCTGCTTCAGCTTCTTCCCAATCACACACATGGCACCCACACCCAATTACCCCACTCACTCCACGGGCAACCTACCAAGGAACTTCCTGTCGCCGAGAGCCGCCACCCACTGGTCGGCCGCCTTGTAAAGGTCGGTGCGCTCGTCCGCTATGCCGTGCTTCTTCTGCTAATCACATACGTGGCGCCCACACCCACGCACACCCAAGCACCCCATCCACAGGCAACCTACCGAGGAACTTCTTGTCGCCGAGAGCCGCCACCCACTCGTCGGCAGCCTTGTAGAGGTCAATGCCCTCGTCACATCACATTCACCCCACACACCCCACACATCCCAGACCCCACCCCGCCAAGTGCCGCCACCCACTCATCGGCCGCCTTGTTAATGTATGTGCTCTCGTCCGCTATGCCGTGCTTCTTCTTCAGCTTCTTCCCGATCACCTACATGGTGCCGGCTACAAAGTACCGTGCCAGGGGCAGTGGAAAACGGAAGAAGGGGTCCTTGTACAAAAGAACCTAAGAAGGCTTTCAGAAAGTAAAAACCGGAAAGATATAACATATCCATGGCGTCTTCGTTAAATTGGGGCTTGCATGGAGGCACCGCAACGTTGCTCCCGCCATCTCAGGCGTTCGTTCGGATGCTTCAACGTCTGGAAGGACTGTAAAAGCAAGAGGAGAGGATGTATCTCCTACTGTCGGCTTTGAGAGGCGGTGGATATTTGGATCCAAATACGCACGTGATGGTGGAACCAACGTAGCTGCATGGGCTGGGCGGGATCGCGTGGAGATAAAGACATTAGTAGAGATGAATCTTGCCCACGCGAATTCCAGAAGATCGAGCAGTCTGGGGTTCGCTTGCCTTCATGGCTGGGCTGTGGGGAGAGGCGCCTCTGCTCTGGGGGCTGTGAGAGAGAGGCGCCGCTGCTCTGGGGGCTGTGAGGGAGAGGCGCCGCTGCTCTGGGGGCTGTGAGGGAGAGGCGCCGCTGCTCTGGGGGCTGTGAGGGAGAGGCGCCGCTGCTCTGGGGGTTGTGGGAGAGGCGCCGCTGCTATGGGGGGTTGTGAGGGAAAGGCGCCGCTGCTCTGGGGGGCTGTGAGGGAGAGGCGCCGCTGCTCTGGGGGGTTGTGAGGGAGAGGCGCCGCTGCTCTGGGGGCTGTGAGGGAGAGGCGCCGCTGCTCTGGGGGCTGTGAGGGAGAGGCGCCGCTGCTCTGGGGGCTGTGAGAGAGAGGCGCCGCTGCTCTGGGGGCTGTGAGGGAGAGGCGCCGCTGCTCTGGGGGGTTGTGAGGGAGAGGCGCCGCTGCTATGGGGGGTTGTGAGGGAAAGGCGCCGCTGCTCTGGGGGGCTGTGAGGGAGAGGCGCCGCTGCTCTGGGGGGTTGTGAGGGAGAGGCGCCGCTGCTCTGGGGGCTGTGAGGGAGAGGCGCCGCTGCTCTGGGGGCTGTGAGGGAGAGGCGCCGCTGCTCTGGGGGCTGTGAGAGAGAGGCGCCGCTGCTCTGGGGGCTGTGAGAGAGAGGCGCCGCTGCTCTGGGGGCTGTGAGAGAGAGGTAAGGTGCCGCTGCTCTGGGGGCTGTGAGGGAGAGGCGCCGCTGCTCTGGGGGCTATGAGGGAGAGGCGCCGCTGCTCTGGGGGCTGTGAGGGAGAGGCGCCGCTGCTCTGGGGGGTTGTGAGGGAGAGGCGCCGCTGCTCTGGGGGCTGTGAGAGAGAGGCGCCGCTTCTCTGGGGGCTGCGAGGGAGAGGCGCCGCTGCTCTGGGGGCTGCGAGGGAGAGGCGCCGCTGCTCAGGCAGCTGGGAGGGAGAGGCGCCGCTGCTCTGGGGGCTGTGAGGGAGAGGCGCCGCTGCTCTGGGGGGCTGTGAGGGGGAGGCGCCGCTGCTCTGGGGGCTGTGAGGGAGAGGCGCCGCTGCTCTGGGGGCTGTGAGGGAGAGGCGCCGCTGCTCTGGGGGCTGTGGGGAGAGGCGCCGCTGCTCTGGTGGCTGTGGGGAGAGGCGCCGCTGCTCTGGTGGCTGTGGGGAGAGGCGCCGCTGCTCTGGGGGCTGTGAGAGAGAGGCGCCGCTGCTCTGGGGGCTGTGAGAGAGAGGCGCCGCTGCTCTGGGGGCTGTGAGAGAGAGGCGCCGCTGCTCTGGGGGCTGTGAGGGAGAGGCGCCGCTGCTCTGGGGGCTGTGAGGGAGAGGCGCCGCTGCTCTGGGGGCTGTGGGGAGAGGCGCCGCTGCTCTGGTGGCTGTGGGGAGAGGCGCCGCTGCTCTGGTGGCTGTGGGGAGAGGCGCCGCTGCTCTGGGGGCTGTGAGAGAGAGGCGCCGCTGCTCTGGGGGCTGTGAGAGAGAGGCGCCGCTGCTCTGGGGGCTGTGAGAGAGAGGCGCCGCTGCTCTGGGGGCTGTGAGAGAGAGGCGCCGCTGCTCTGGGGGCTGTGAGGGACAGGCGCCGCTGCTCTGGGGGCTGTGAGGGAGAGGCGCCGCTGCTATGGGTTGTGAGGGAGAGGTGCCGCTGCTCTGGGGGCTGTGAGAGAGAGGCGCCGCTGCTCTGGGGGCTGTGAGAGAGAGGCGCCGCTGCTCTGGGGGCTGTGAGGGGGAGGCGCCGCTGCTCTGGGGGCTGTGAGAGAGAGGCGCCGCTGCTCTGGGGGCTGTGAGAGAGAGGCGCCGCTGCTCTGGGGGCTGTGAGGGGGAGGCGCCGCTGCTCTGGGGGCTGTGAGAGAGAGGCGCCGCTGCTCTGGGGGCTGTGGGGAGAGGCGCCGCTGCTCTGGGGGCTGTGAGGGAGAGGCGCCGCTGCTCTGGGGGCTGTGAGGGAGAGGCGCCGCTGCTCTGGGGGCTGTGAGGGAGAGGCGCCGCTGCTCTGGGGGGTTGTGAGGGAGAGGCGCCGCTGCTCTGGGGGTTGTGAGGGAGACGCGCCGCTGCTCTGGGGGCTGTGAGGGAGAGGCGCCGCTGCTCTGGGGGTTGTGAGGGAGAGGCGCCGCTGCTCTGGGGGGTTGTGAGGGAGAGGTGCCGCTGCTCTGGGGGGTTGTGAGGGAGAGGCGCCGCTGCTCTGGGGGTTGTGAGGGAGAGGCGCCGTTGTTCTGGGGGCTGTGAGGGAGAGGCGCCGCTGCTCTGGGGGCTGTGAGGGAGAGGCGCCGCTGCTCTGGGGGCTGTGAGAGAGAGGCGCCGCTGCTCTGGGGGCTGTGAGAGAGAGGCGCCGCTGCTCTGGGGGCTGTGAGAGAGAGGCGCCGCTGCTCTGGGGGCTGTGAGAGAGAGGCGCCGCTGCTCTGGGGGCTGTGAGAGAGAGGCGCCGCTGCTCTGGGGGCTGTGAGAGAGAGGCGCCGCTGCTCTGGGGGCTGTGAGGGAGAGGCGCCGCTGCTCTGGGGGCTGTGAGGGAGAGGCGCCGCTGCTCTGGGGGCTGTGAGGGAGAGGCGCCGCTGCTCTGGGGGTTGTGGGAGAGGCGCCGCTGCTATGGGGGGTTGTGAGGGAAAGGCGCCGCTGCTCTGGGGGGCTGTGAGGGAGAGGCGCCGCTGCTCTGGGGGGTTGTGAGGGAGAGGCGCCGCTGCTCTGGGGGCTGTGAGGGAGAGGCGCCGCTGCTCTGGGGGCTGTGAGGGAGAGGCGCCGCTGCTCTGGGGGCTGTGAGAGAGAGGCGCCGCTGCTCTGGGGGCTGTGAGGGAGAGGCGCCGCTGCTCTGGGGGGTTGTGAGGGAGAGGCGCCGCTGCTCTGGGGGCTGTGAGAGAGAGGCGCCGTTTCTCTGGGGGCTGTGAGAGAGAGGCGCCGCTGCTCTGGGGGGTTGTGAGGGAGAGGCGCCGCTGCTCTGGGGGATGTGAGGGAGAGGCGCCGCTGCTCTGGGGGGTTGTGAGGGAGAGGCGCCGCTGCTCTGGGGGGTTGTGAGGGAGAGGCACCGCTGCTCTGGGGGGTTGTGAGGGAGAGGCGCCGCTGCTCTGGGGGGCTGTGAGAGAGAGGCGCCGCTGCTCTGGGGGCTGTGAGGGAGAGGCGCCGCTGCTCTGGGGGCTGTGAGAGAGAGACGCCGCTGCTCTGGGGGCTGTGGGAGAGAGGCGCCGCTGCTCTGGGGGCTAAGAGAGAGAGGCGCCGCTGCTCTGGGGGCTGTGAGAGAGAGGCGCCGCTGCTCTGGGGGCTGTGAGAGAGAGGCGCCGCTGCTCTGGGGGCTGTGAGAGAGAGGCGCCGCTGCTCTGGGGGCTGTGAGAGGCGCCGCTGCTCTGGGGGCTGTGAGAGAGAGGCGCCGCTGCTCTGGGGGCTGTGAGGGAGAGGCGCCGCTGCTCTGGGGGGTTGTGAGGGAGAGGCGCCGCTGCTCTGGGGGCTGTGAGGGAGAGGCGCCGCTTCTCTGGGGGCTGTGAGCGAGGCGCCGCTGCTCTGGGGGGTTGTGAGGGAGAGGCGCCGCTGCTCTGGGGGATGTGAGGGAGAGGCGCCGCTGCTCTGGGGGGTTGTGAGGGAGAGGCGCCGCTGCTCTGGGGGGTTGTGAGGGAGAGGGGCCGCTGCTCTGGGGGCTGCGAGGGGCAGGGGCCGCTGCTCTGGGGGCTGCGAGGGAGAGGCGCCGCTGCTCTGGGGGCTGTGAGGGAGAGGCGCCGCTGCTCTGGGGGCTGCGAGGGAGAGGCGCCGCTGCTCTGGGGGCTGTGAGGGAGAGGCGCCGCTGCTCTGGGGGTTGTGAGGGAGAGGCGCCGCTGTTCTGGGGGCTGTGAGGGAGAGGCGCCGCTGCTCTGGGGGCTGTGGGGAGAGGCGCCGCTGTTCTGGGGGCTGTGAGGGAGAGGCGCCGCTGCTCTGGGGGGCTGCGAGGGAGAGGGGCCGCTGCTCTGGGGGCTGTGAGAGAGAGGCGCCGCTGCTCTGGGGGCTGTGAGGGAGAGACGCCGCTGCTCTGGGGGCTGTGAGAGAGAGGCGCCGCTGCTCTGGGGGCTGTGAGAGAGAGGCGCCGCTGCTCTGGGGGCTGTGAGAGAGAGGCGCCGCTGCTCTGGGGGCTGTGAGAGAGAGGCGCCGCTGCTCTGGGGGCTGTGAGAGAGAGGCGCCGCTGCTCTGGGGGCTGTGAGAGAGAGGCGCCGCTGCTCTGGGGGCTCTGAGAGAGAGGCGCCGCTGCTCTGGGGGCTGTGAGAGAGAGGCGCCGCTGCTCTGGGGGCTGTGAGGGAGAGGCGCCGCTGCTCTGGGGGCTGTGAGGGAGAGGCGCCGCTGCTCTGGGGGCTGTGAGGGAGAGGCGCCGCTGCTCTGGGGGCTGTGAGAGAGAGGCGCCGCTGCTCTGGGGGCTGTGAGAGAGAGGCGCCGCTGCTCTGGGGGCTGTGAGAGAGAGGCGCCGCTGCTCTGGGGGCTGTGAGAGAGAGGCGCCGCTGCTCTGGGGGCTGTGAGAGAGAGGCGCCGCTGCTCTGGGGGCTGTGAGAGAGAGGCGCCGCTGCTCTGGGGGCTGTGAGAGAGAGGCGCCGCTGCTGTGGGGGCTGTGAGGGAGAGGCGCCGCTGCTCTGGGGGGTTGTGAGGGAGAGGCGCCGCTGCTCTGGGGGTTGTGAGGGAGAGGCGCCGCTGTTCTGGGGGCTGTGAGGGAGAGGCGCCGCTGCTCTGGGGGCTGTGGGGAGAGGCGCCGCTGTTCTGGGGGCTGTGAGGGAGAGGCGCCGCTGCTCTGGGGGGCTGCGAGGGAGAGGGGCCGCTGCTCTGGGGGCTGTGAGAGAGAGGCGCCGCTGCTCTGGGGGCTGTGAGGGAGAGGCGCCGCTGCTCTGGGGGCTGTGAGAGAGAGGCGCCGCTGCTCTGGGGGCTGTGAGAGAGAGGCGCCGCTGCTCTGGGGGCTGTAAGAGAGAGGCGCCGCTGCTCTGGGGGCTGTGAGAGAGAGGCGCCGCTGCTCTGGGGGCTGTGAGAGAGAGGCGCCGCTGCTCTGGGGGCTGTGAGAGAGAGGCGCCGCTGCTCTGGGGGCTGTGAGAGAGAGGCGCCGCTGCTCTGGGGGCTGTGAGGGAGAGGCGCCGCTGCTGTGGGGGCTGTGAGGGAGAGGCGCCGCTGCTCTGGGGGGTTGTGAGGGAGAGGCGCCGCTGCTCTGGGGGTTGTGAGGGAGAGGCGCCGCTGTTCTGGGGGCTGTGAGGGAGAGGCGCCGCTGCTCTGGGGGCTGTGGGGAGAGGCGCCGCTGTTCTGGGGGCTGTGAGGGAGAGGCGCCGCTGCTCTGGGGGGCTGCGAGGGAGAGGGGCCGCTGCTCTGGGGGCTGTGAGAGAGAGGCGCCGCTGCTCTGGGGGCTGTGAGGGAGAGACGCCGCTGCTCTGGGGGCTGTGAGAGAGAGGCGCCGCTGCTCTGGGGGCTGTGAGAGAGAGGCGCCGCTGCTCTGGGGGCTGTGAGAGAGAGGCGCCGCTGCTCTGGGGGCTGTGAGAGAGAGGCGCCGCTGCTCTGGGGGCTGTGAGAGAGAGGCGCCGCTGCTCTGGGGGCTGTGAGAGAGAGGCGCCGCTGCTCTGGGGGCTCTGAGAGAGAGGCGCCGCTGCTCTGGGGGCTGTGAGAGAGAGGCGCCGCTGCTCTGGGGGCTGTGAGGGAGAGGCGCCGCTGCTCTGGGGGCTGTGAGGGAGAGGCGCCGCTGCTCTGGGGGGTTGTGAGGGAGAGGCGCCGCTGCTCTGGGGGTTGTGAGGGAGAGGCGCCGCTGTTCTGGGGGCTGTGAGGGAGAGGCGCCGCTGCTCTGGGGGCTGTGGGGAGAGGCGCCGCTGCTCTGGGGGCTGTGAGGGAGAGGCGCCGCTGCTCTGGGGGGCTGCGAGGGAGAGGGGCCGCTGCTCTGGGGGCTGTGAGAGAGAGGCGCCGCTGCTCTGGGGGCTGTGAGGGAGAGGCGCCGCTGCTCTGGGGGCTGTGAGAGAGAGGCGCCGCTGCTCTGGGGGCTGTGAGAGAGAGGCGCCGCTGCTCTGGGGGCTGTGAGAGAGAGGCGCCGCTGCTCTGGGGGCTGTGAGAGAGAGGCGCCGCTGCTCTGGGGGCTGTGAGAGAGAGGCGCCGCTGCTCTGGGGGCTGTGAGAGAGAGGCGCCGCTGCTCTGGGGGCTGTGAGAGAGAGGCGCCGCTGCTCTGGGGGCTGTGAGAGAGAGGCGCCGCTGCTCTGGGGGCTGTGAGGGAGAGGCGCCGCTGCTCTGGGGGCTGTGAGGGAGAGGCGCCGCTGCTCTGGGGGGTTGTGAGGGAGAGGCGCCGCTGCTCTGGGGGTTGTGAGGGAGAGGCGCCGCTGTTGTGGGGGCTGTGAGGGAGAGGCGCCGCTGCTCTGGGGGCTGTGAGGGAGAGGCGCCGCTGCTCTGGGGGCTGTGAGAGAGAGGCGCCGCTGCTCTGGGGGCTGTGAGAGAGAGGCGCCGCTGCTCTGGGGGCTGTGAGAGAGAGGCGCCGCTGCTCTGGGGGCTGTGAGAGAGAGGCGCCGCTGCTCTGGGGGCTGTGAGGGAGAGGCGCCGCTGCTCTGGGGGCTGTGAGAGAGAGGCGCCGCTGCTCTGGGGGCTGTGAGAGAGAGGCGCCGCTGCTCTGGGGGCTGTGAGGGAGAGGCGCCGCTGTTCTGGGGGTTGTGAGGGAGAGGCGCCGCTGTTCTGGGGGCTGTGAGGGAGAGGCGCCGCTGCTCTGGGGGCTGTGAGGGAGAGGCGCCGCTGCTCTGGGGGCTGTGAGAGAGAGGCGCCGCTGCTCTGGGGGCTGTGAGAGAGAGGCGCCGCTGCTCTGGGGGCTGTGAGAGAGAGGCGCCGCTGCTCTGGGGGCTGTGAGAGAGAGGCGCCGCTGCTCTGGGAGCTGTGAGAGAGAGGCGCCGCTGCTCTGGGGGCTGTGAGAGAGAGGCGCCGCTGCTCTGGGGGCTGTGAGAGAGAGGCGCCGCTGCTCTGGGGGCTGTGAGAGAGAGGCGCCGCTGCTCTGGGGGCTGTGAGAGAGAGGCGCCGCTGCTCTGGGGGCTGTGAGAGAGAGGCGCCGCTGCTCTGGGGGCTGTGAGGGAGAGGCGCCGCTGCTCTGGGGGCTGTGAGAGAGAGGCGCCGCTGCTCTGGGGGCTGTGAGAGAGAGGCGCCGCTGCTCTGGGGGCTGTGAGAGAGAGGCGCCGCTGCTCTGCGGGCTGTGAGAGAGAGGCGCCGCTGCTCTGGGGGCTGTGAGAGAGAGGCGCCGCTGCTCTGGGGGCTGTGAGAGAGAGGCGCCGCTGCTCTGGGGGCTGTGGGGAGAGGCGCCGCTGCTCTGGGGGCTGTGAGGGAGAGGCGCCGCTGCTCTGGGGGCTGTGAGGGAGACGCGCCGCTGCTCTGGGGGCTGTGAGGGAGACGCGCCGCTGCTCTGGGGGCTGTGAGGGAGAAGCGCCGCTGCTCTGGAGGCTGTGAGGGAGAAGCGCCGCTGCTCTGGGGGGTTGTGAGAGAGAGGCGCCGCTGCTCTGGGGGGCTGTGAGGGAGAGGCGCCGGTGCTCTGGGGGCTGTGAGGGAGAGGCGCCACTGTTCTGGGGGGCTGTGAGGGAGAGGCGCCGCTGCTCTGGGGGCTGTGAGAGAGAGGCGCCGCTGCTCTGGGGGCTGTGAGAGAGAGGCGCCGCTGCTCTGGGGGTTGCGAGGGAGAGGCGCCGCTGCTCTGGGGGGTTGTGAGGGAGAGGCTCCGCTGCTCTGGGGGTTGTGAGGGAGAGGCGCCGCTGCTCTGGGGGCTGTGAGAGAGAGGCGCCGCTGCTCTGGGGGCTGTGAGAGATAGGCGCCGCTGCTCTGGGGGCTGTGAGAGAGAGGCGCCGCTGCTCAGGGGGCTGTGAGAGAGAGGCGCCGCTGCTCTGGGGGCTGTGAGAGAGAGGCGCCGCTGCTCTGGGGGCTGTGAGAGAGAGGCGCCGCTGCTCTGGGGGCTGTGAGAGAGAGGCGCCGCTGCTCTGGGGGCTGTGAGAGAGAGGCGCCGCTGCTCTGGGGGCTGTGAGAGAGAGGCGCCGCTGCTCTGGGGGCTGTGAGAGAGAGGCGCCGCTGCTCTGGGGGCTGTGAGGGAGAGGCGCCGCTGCTCTGGGGGCTGTGAGGGAGAGGCAACGCTGCTCTGGGGGGTTGTGAGGGAGAGGCGCCGCTGCTCTGGGGGTTGTGAGGGAGAGGCGCCGCTGTTCTGGGGGCTGTGAGGGAGAGGCGCCGCTGCTCTGGGGGCTGTGAGGGAGAGGCGCCGCTGCTCTGGGGGCTGTGAGAGAGAGGCGCCGCTGCTCTGGGGGCTGTGAGGGAGAGGCGCCGCTGCTCTGGGGGCTGTGAGAGAGAGGCGCCGCTTCTCTGGGGGCTGTGAGAGAGAGGCGCCGCTGCTCTGGGGGCTGTGAGAGAGAGGCGCCGCTGCTCTGGGGGCTGTGAGGGAGAGGCGCCGCTGCTCTGGGGGCTGTGAGGGAGAGGCGCCGCTGCTCTGGGGGGTTGTGAGGGAGAGGCGCCGCTGCTCTGGGGGTTGTGAGGGAGAGGCGCCGCTGTTCTGGGGGCTGTGAGGGAGAGGCGCCGCTGCTCTGGGGGCTGTGAGGGAGAGGCGCCGCTGCTCTGGGGGCTGTGAGAGAGAGGCGCCGCTGCTCTGGGGGCTGTGAGAGAGAGGCGCCGCTGCTCTGGGGGCTGTGAGAGAGAGGCGCCGCTGCTCTGGGGGCTGTGAGAGAGAGGCGCCGCTGCTCTGGGGGCTGTGAGGGAGAGGCGCCGCTGCTCTGGGGGCTGTGAGAGAGAGGCGCCGCTGCTCTGGGGGCTGTGAGAGAGAGGCGCCGCTGCTCTGGGGGCTGTGAGGGAGAGGCGCCGCTGTTCTGGGGGTTGTGAGGGAGAGGCGCCGCTGTTCTGGGGGCTGTGAGGGAGAGGCGCCGCTGCTCTGGGGGCTGTGAGGGAGAGGCGCCGCTGCTCTGGGGGCTGTGAGGGAGAGGCGCCGCTGCTCTGGGGGGTTGAGGGAGAGGCACCGCTGCTCTTCGGGGTTGTGAGGGAGAGGCGCCGCTGCTCTGGGGGCTGTGAGGGAGAGGCGCCGCTGCTCTGGGGGGCTGTGAGGGAGAGGCGCCGCTGCTCTGGGGGACTGTGAGGGAGAGGCGCCGCTGCTCTGGGGGCTGTGAGGGAGAGGCGCCGCTGCTCTGGGGGCTGTGGGGAGAGGCGCCGCTGCTCTGGGGGCTGTGAGGGAGAGGCGCCGCTGCTCTGGGGGGCTGCGAGGGAGAGGGGCCGCTGCTCTGGGGGCTGTGAGAGAGAGGCGCCGCTGCTCTGGGGTCTGTGAGGGAGAGGCGCCGCTGCTCTGGGGGCTGTGAGAGAGAGGCGCCGCTGCTCTGGGGGCTGTGAGAGAGGCGCCGCTGCTCTGGGGGCTGTGAGAGAGAGGCGCCGCTGCTCTGGGGGCTGTGAGAGAGAGGCGCCGCTGCTCTGGGGGCTGTGAGAGAGAGGCGCCGCTGCTCTGGGGGCTGTGAGAGAGAGGCGCCGCTGCTCTGGGGGCTGTGAGAGAGAGGCGCCGCTGCTCTGGGGGCTGTGAGGGAGAGGCGCCGCTGCTCTGGGGGCTGTGAGGGAGAGGCGCCGCTGCTCTGGGGGGTTGTGAGGGAGAGGCGCCGCTGCTCTGGGGGTTGTGAGGGAGAGGCGCCGCTGTTCTGGGGGCTGTGAGGGAGAGGCGCCGCTGCTCTGGGGGCTGTGAGGGAGAGGCGCCGCTGCTCTGGGGGCTGTGAGAGAGAGGCGCCGCTGCTCTGGGGGCTGTGAGAGAGAGGCGCCGCTGCTCTGGGGGCTGTGAGAGAGAGGCGCCGCTGCTCTGGGGGCTGTGAGAGAGAGGCGCCGCTGCTCTGGGGGCTGTGAGGGAGAGGCGCCGCTGCTCTGGGGGCTGTGAGAGAGAGGCGCCGCTGCTCTGGGGGCTGTGAGAGAGAGGCGCCGCTGCTCTGGGGGCTGTGAGGGAGAGGCGCCGCTGTTCTGGGGGTTGTGAGGGAGAGGCGCCGCTGTTCTGGGGGCTGTGAGGGAGAGGCGCCGCTGCTCTGGGGGCTGTGAGGGAGAGGCGCCGCTGCTCTGGGGGCTGTGAGAGAGAGGCGCCGCTGCTCTGGGGGCTGTGAGAGAGAGGCGCCGCTGCTCTGGGGGCTGTGAGAGAGAGGCGCCGCTGCTCTGGGGGCTGTGAGAGAGAGGCGCCGCTGCTCTGGGAGCTGTGAGAGAGAGGCGCCGCTGCTCTGGGGGCTGTGAGAGAGAGGCGCCGCTGCTCTGGGGGCTGTGAGAGAGAGGCGCCGCTGCTCTGGGGGCTGTGAGAGAGAGGCGCCGCTGCTCTGGGGGCTGTGAGAGAGAGGCGCCGCTGCTCTGGGGGCTGTGAGAGAGAGGCGCCGCTGCTCTGGGGGCTGTGAGGGAGAGGCGCCGCTGCTCTGGGGGCTGTGAGAGAGAGGCGCCGCTGCTCTGGGGGCTGTGAGAGAGAGGCGCCGCTGCTCTGGGGGCTGTGAGAGAGAGGCGCCGCTGCTCTGGGGGCTGTGAGAGAGAGGCGCCGCTGCTCTGGGGGCTGTGAGAGAGAGGCGCCGCTGCTCTGGGGGCTGTGAGAGAGAGGCGCCGCTGCTCTGGGGGCTGTGGGGAGAGGCGCCGCTGCTCTGGGGGCTGTGAGGGAGAGGCGCCGCTGCTCTGGGGGCTGTGAGGGAGACGCGCCGCTGCTCTGGGGGCTGTGAGGGAGACGCGCCGCTGCTCTGGGGGCTGTGAGGGAGAAGCGCCGCTGCTCTGGAGGCTGTGAGGGAGAAGCGCCGCTGCTCTGGGGGGTTGTGAGAGAGAGGCGCCGCTGCTCTGGGGGGCTGTGAGGGAGAGGCGCCAGTGCTCTGGGGGCTGTGAGGGAGAGGCGCCACTGTTCTGGGGGGCTGTGAGGGAGAGGCGCCGCTGCTCTGGGGGCTGTGAGAGAGAGGCGCCGCTGCTCTGGGGGCTGTGAGAGAGAGGCGCCGCTGCTCTGGGGGTTGCGAGGGAGAGGCGCCGCTGCTCTGGGGGGTTGTGAGGGAGAGGCTCCGCTGCTCTGGGGGTTGTGAGGGAGAGGCGCCGCTGCTCTGGGGGCTGTGAGAGAGAGGCGCCGCTGCTCTGGGGGCTGTGAGAGAGAGGCGCCGCTGCTCTGGGGGCTGTGAGAGTGAGGCGCCGCTGCTCAGGGGGCTGTGAGAGAGAGGCGCCGCTGCTCTGGGGGCTGTGAGAGAGAGGCGCCGCTGCTCTGGGGGCTGTGAGAGAGAGGCGCCGCTGCTCTGGGGGCTGTGAGAGAGAGGCGCCGCTGCTCTGGGGGCTGTGAGAGAGAGGCGCCGCTGCTCTGGGGGCTGTGAGGGAGAGGCGCCGCTGCTCTGGGGGCTGTGAGAGAGAGGCGCCGCTGCTCTGGGGGCTGTGAGAGAGAGGCGCCGCTGCTCTGGGGGCTGTGAGGGAGAGGCGCCGCTGTTCTGGGGGTTGTGAGGGAGAGGCGCCGCTGTTCTGGGGGCTGTGAGGGAGAGGCGCCGCTGCTCTGGGGGCTGTGAGGGAGAGGCGCCGCTGCTCTGGGGGCTGTGAGAGAGAGGCGCCGCTGCTCTGGGGGCTGTGAGAGAGAGGCGCCGCTGCTCTGGGAGCTGTGAGAGAGAGGCGCCGCTGCTCTGGGGGCTGTGAGAGAGAGGCGAGAGAGGCGCCGCTGCTCTGGGGGCTGTGAGAGAGAGGCGCCGCTGCTCTGGGGGCTGTGAGAGAGAGGCGCCGCTGCTCTGGGGGCTGTGAGAGAGAGGCGCCGCTGCTCTGGGGGCTGTGAGGGAGAGGCGCCGCTGCTCTGGGGGCTGTGAGAGAGAGGCGCCGCTGCTCTGGGGGCTGTGAGAGAGAGGCGCCGCTGCTCTGGGGGCTGTGAGAGAGAGGCGCCGCTGCTCTGGGGGCTGTGAGAGAGAGGCGCCGCTGCTCTGGGGGCTGTGAGAGAGAGGCGCCGCTGCTCTGGGGGCTGTGAGAGAGAGGCGCCGCTGCTCTGGGGGCTGTGGGGAGAGGCGCCGCTGCTCTGGGGGCTGTGAGGGAGAGGCGCCGCTGCTCTGGGGGCTGTGAGGGAGACGTGCCGCTGCTCTGGGGGCTGTGAGGGAGACGCGCCGCTGCTCTGGGGGCTGTGAGGGAGAAGCGCCGCTGCTCTGGAGGCTGTGAGGGAGAAGCGCCGCTGCTCTGGGGGGTTGTGAGAGAGAGGCGCCGCTGCTCTGGGGGCTGTGAGGGAGAGGCGCCGCTGTTCTGGGGGTTGTGAGGGAGAGGCGCCGCTGTTCTGGGGGCTGTGAGGGAGAGGCGCCGCTGCTCTGGGGGCTGTGAGGGAGAGGCGCCGCTGCTCTGGGGGCTGTGAGAGAGAGGCGCCGCTGCTCTGGGGGCTGTGAGAGAGAGGCGCCGCTGCTCTGGGGGCTGTGAGAGAGAGGCGCCGCTGCTCTGGGGGCTGTGAGAGAGAGGCGCCGCTGCTCTGGGGGCTGTGAGAGAGAGGCGCCGCTGCTCTGGGGGCTGTGAGAGAGAGGCGCCGCTGCTCTGGGGGCTGTGAGAGAGAGGCGCCGCTGCTCAGGGGGCTGTGAGAGAGAGGCGCCGCTGCTCTGGGGGCTGTGAGAGAGAGGCGCCGCTGCTCTGGGGGCTGTGAGAGAGAGGCGCCGCTGCTCTGGGGGCTGTGAGAGAGAGGCGCCGCTGCTCTGGGGGCTGTGAGAGAGAGGCGCCGCTGCTCTGGGGGCTGTGAGAGAGAGGCGCCGCTGCTCTGGGGGCTGTGAGAGAGAGGCGCCGCTGCTCTGGGAGCTGTGAGGGAGAGGCGCCGCTGCTCTGGGGGCTGTGAGAGAGAGGCGCCGCTGCTCTGGGGGCTGTGAGAGAGGCGCCGCTGCTCTGGGGGCTGTGAGAGAGAGGCGCCGCTGCTCTGGGGGCTGTGAGAGAGAGGCGCCGCTGCTCTGGGGGCTGTGAGAGAGAGGCGCCGCTGCTCTGGGGGCTGTGAGAGAGAGGCGCCGCTGCTCTGGGGGCTGTGAGAGAGAGGCGCCGCTGCTCTGGGGGCTGTGAGGGAGAGGCGCCGCTGCTCTGGGGGCTGTGAGGGAGAGGCGCCGCTGCTCTGGGGGGTTGTGAGGGAGAGGCGCCGCTGCTCTGGGGGTTGTGAGGGAGAGGCGCCGCTGTTCTGGGGGCTGTGAGGGAGAGGCGCCGCTGCTCTGGGGGCTGTGAGGGAGAGGCGCCGCTGCTCTGGGGGCTGTGAGAGAGAGGCGCCGCTGCTCTGGGGGCTGTGAGAGAGAGGCGCCGCTGCTCTGGGGGCTGTGAGAGAGAGGCGCCGCTGCTCTGGGGGCTGTGAGAGAGAGGCGCCGCTGCTCTGGGGGCTGTGAGGGAGAGGCGCCGCTGCTCTGGGGGCTGTGAGAGAGAGGCGCCGCTGCTCTGGGGGCTGTGAGAGAGAGGCGCCGCTGCTCTGGGGGCTGTGAGGGAGAGGCGCCGCTGTTCTGGGGGTTGTGAGGGAGAGGCGCCGCTGTTCTGGGGGCTGTGAGGGAGAGGCGCCGCTGCTCTGGGGGCTGTGAGGGAGAGGCGCCGCTGCTCTGGGGGCTGTGAGAGAGAGGCGCCGCTGCTCTGGGGGCTGTGAGAGAGAGGCGCCGCTGCTCTGGGGGCTGTGAGAGAGAGGCGCCGCTGCTCTGGGGGCTGTGAGAGAGAGGCGCCGCTGCTCTGGGGGCTGTGAGAGAGAGGCGCCGCTGCTCTGGGAGCTGTGAGGGAGAGGCGCCGCTGCTCTGGGGGCTGTGAGGGAGAGGCGCCGCTGCTCTGGGGGCTGTGAGGGAGAGGCGCCGCTGCTCTGGGGGGTTGTGAGGGAGAGGCGCCGCTGCTCTGGGGGTTGTGAGGGAGAGGCGCCGCTGTTCTGGGGGCTGTGAGGGAGAGGCGCCGCTGCTCTGGGGGCTGTGAGGGAGAGGCGCCGCTGCTCTGGGGGCTGTGAGAGAGAGGCGCCGCTGCTCTGGGGGCTGTGAGAGAGAGGCGCCGCTGCTCTGGGGGCTGTGAGAGAGAGGCGCCGCTGCTCTGGGGGCTGTGAGAGAGAGGCGCCGCTGCTCTGGGGGCTGTGAGGGAGAGGCGCCGCTGCTCTGGGGGCTGTGAGAGAGAGGCGCCGCTGCTCTGGGGGCTGTGAGAGAGAGGCGCCGCTGCTCTGGGGGCTGTGAGGGAGAGGCGCCGCTGTTCTGGGGGTTGTGAGGGAGAGGCGCCGCTGTTCTGGGGGCTGTGAGGGAGAGGCGCCGCTGCTCTGGGGGCTGTGAGGGAGAGGCGCCGCTGCTCTGGGGGCTGTGAGAGAGAGGCGCCGCTGCTCTGGGGGCTGTGAGAGAGAGGCGCCGCTGCTCTGGGGGCTGTGAGAGAGAGGCGCCGCTGCTCTGGGGGCTGTGAGAGAGAGGCGCCGCTGCTCTGGGGGCTGTGAGAGAGAGGCGCCGCTGCTCTGGGGGCTGTGAGAGAGAGGCGCCGCTGCTCTGGGGGCTGTGAGAGAGAGGCGCCGCTGCTCTGGGGGCTGTGAGAGAGAGGCGCCGCTGCTCTGGGGGCTGTGAGAGAGAGGCGCCGCTGCTCTGGGGGCTGTGAGAGAGAGGCGCCGCTGCTCAGGGGGCTGTGAGAGAGAGGCGCCGCTGCTCTGGGGGCTGTGAGAGAGAGGCGCCGCTGCTCTGGGGGCTGTGAGAGAGAGGCGCCGCTGCTCTGGGGGCTGTGAGAGAGAGGCGCCGCTGCTCTGGGGGCTGTGAGAGAGAGGCGCCGCTGCTCTGGGGGCTGTGAGGGAGAGGCGCCGCTGCTCTGGGGGCTGTGAGGGAGAGGCGCCGCTGCTCTGGGGGGTTGTGAGGGAGAGGCGCCGCTGCTCTGGGGGTTGTGAGGGAGAGGCGCCGCTGTTCTGGGGGCTGTGAGGGAGAGGCGCCGCTGCTCTGGGGGCTGTGAGGGAGAGGCGCCGCTGCTCTGGGGGCTGTGAGAGAGAGGCGCCGCTGCTCTGGGGGCTGTGAGAGAGAGGCGCCGCTGCTCTGGGGGCTGTGAGAGAGAGGCGCCGCTGCTCTGGGGGCTGTGAGAGAGAGGCGCCGCTGCTCTGGGGGCTGTGAGGGAGAGGCGCCGCTGCTCTGGGGGCTGTGAGAGAGAGGCGCCGCTGCTCTGGGGGCTGTGAGAGAGAGGCGCCGCTGCTCTGGGGGCTGTGAGGGAGAGGCGCCGCTGTTCTGGGGGTTGTGAGGGAGAGGCGCCGCTGTTCTGGGGGCTGTGAGGGAGAGGCGCCGCTGCTCTGGGGGCTGTGAGGGAGAGGCGCCGCTGCTCTGGGGGCTGTGAGAGAGAGGCGCCGCTGCTCTGGGGGCTGTGAGAGAGAGGCGCCGCTGCTCTGGGGGCTGTGAGAGAGAGGCGCCGCTGCTCTGGGGGCTGTGAGAGAGAGGCGCCGCTGCTCTGGGAGCTGTGAGAGAGAGGCGCCGCTGCTCTGGGGGCTGTGAGAGAGAGGCGCCGCTGCTCTGGGGGCTGTGAGAGAGAGGCGCCGCTGCTCTGGGGGCTGTGAGAGAGAGGCGCCGCTGCTCTGGGGGCTGTGAGAGAGAGGCGCCGCTGCTCTGGGGGCTGTGAGAGAGAGGCGCCGCTGCTCTGGGGGCTGTGAGGGAGAGGCGCCGCTGCTCTGGGGGCTGTGAGAGAGAGGCGCCGCTGCTCTGGGGGCTGTGAGAGAGAGGCGCCGCTGCTCTGGGGGCTGTGAGAGAGAGGCGCCGCTGCTCTGGGGGCTGTGAGAGAGAGGCGCCGCTGCTCTGGGGGCTGTGAGAGAGAGGCGCCGCTGCTCTGGGGGCTGTGAGAGAGAGGCGCCGCTGCTCTGGGGGCTGTGGGGAGAGGCGCCGCTGCTCTGGGGGCTGTGAGGGAGAGGCGCCGCTGCTCTGGGGGCTGTGAGGGAGACGCGCCGCTGCTCTGGGGGCTGTGAGGGAGACGCGCCGCTGCTCTGGGGGCTGTGAGGGAGAAGCGCCGCTGCTCTGGAGGCTGTGAGGGAGAAGCGCCGCTGCTCTGGGGGGTTGTGAGAGAGAGGCGCCGCTGCTCTGGGGGGCTGTGAGGGAGAGGCGCCAGTGCTCTGGGGGCTGTGAGGGAGAGGCGCCACTGTTCTGGGGGGCTGTGAGGGAGAGGCGCCGCTGCTCTGGGGGCTGTGAGAGAGAGGCGCCGCTGCTCTGGGGGCTGTGAGAGAGAGGCGCCGCTGCTCTGGGGGTTGCGAGGGAGAGGCGCCGCTGCTCTGGGGGGTTGTGAGGGAGAGGCTCCGCTGCTCTGGGGGTTGTGAGGGAGAGGCGCCGCTGCTCTGGGGGCTGTGAGAGAGAGGCGCCGCTGCTCTGGGGGCTGTGAGAGAGAGGCGCCGCTGCTCTGGGGGCTGTGAGAGTGAGGCGCCGCTGCTCAGGGGGCTGTGAGAGAGAGGCGCCGCTGCTCTGGGGGCTGTGAGAGAGAGGCGCCGCTGCTCTGGGGGCTGTGAGAGAGAGGCGCCGCTGCTCTGGGGGCTGTGAGAGAGAGGCGCCGCTGCTCTGGGGGCTGTGAGAGAGAGGCGCCGCTGCTCTGGGGGCTGTGAGGGAGAGGCGCCGCTGCTCTGGGGGCTGTGAGAGAGAGGCGCCGCTGCTCTGGGGGCTGTGAGAGAGAGGCGCCGCTGCTCTGGGGGCTGTGAGGGAGAGGCGCCGCTGTTCTGGGGGTTGTGAGGGAGAGGCGCCGCTGTTCTGGGGGCTGTGAGGGAGAGGCGCCGCTGCTCTGGGGGCTGTGAGGGAGAGGCGCCGCTGCTCTGGGGGCTGTGAGAGAGAGGCGCCGCTGCTCTGGGGGCTGTGAGAGAGAGGCGCCGCTGCTCTGGGAGCTGTGAGAGAGAGGCGCCGCTGCTCTGGGGGCTGTGAGAGAGAGGCGAGAGAGGCGCCGCTGCTCTGGGGGCTGTGAGAGAGAGGCGCCGCTGCTCTGGGGGCTGTGAGAGAGAGGCGCCGCTGCTCTGGGGGCTGTGAGAGAGAGGCGCCGCTGCTCTGGGGGCTGTGAGGGAGAGGCGCCGCTGCTCTGGGGGCTGTGAGAGAGAGGCGCCGCTGCTCTGGGGGCTGTGAGAGAGAGGCGCCGCTGCTCTGGGGGCTGTGAGAGAGAGGCGCCGCTGCTCTGGGGGCTGTGAGAGAGAGGCGCCGCTGCTCTGGGGGCTGTGAGAGAGAGGCGCCGCTGCTCTGGGGGCTGTGAGAGAGAGGCGCCGCTGCTCTGGGGGCTGTGGGGAGAGGCGCCGCTGCTCTGGGGGCTGTGAGGGAGAGGCGCCGCTGCTCTGGGGGCTGTGAGGGAGACGTGCCGCTGCTCTGGGGGCTGTGAGGGAGACGCGCCGCTGCTCTGGGGGCTGTGAGGGAGAAGCGCCGCTGCTCTGGAGGCTGTGAGGGAGAAGCGCCGCTGCTCTGGGGGGTTGTGAGAGAGAGGCGCCGCTGCTCTGGGGGCTGTGAGGGAGAGGCGCCGCTGTTCTGGGGGTTGTGAGGGAGAGGCGCCGCTGTTCTGGGGGCTGTGAGGGAGAGGCGCCGCTGCTCTGGGGGCTGTGAGGGAGAGGCGCCGCTGCTCTGGGGGCTGTGAGAGAGAGGCGCCGCTGCTCTGGGGGCTGTGAGAGAGAGGCGCCGCTGCTCTGGGGGCTGTGAGAGAGAGGCGCCGCTGCTCTGGGGGCTGTGAGAGAGAGGCGCCGCTGCTCTGGGGGCTGTGAGAGAGAGGCGCCGCTGCTCTGGGGGCTGTGAGAGAGAGGCGCCGCTGCTCTGGGGGCTGTGAGAGAGAGGCGCCGCTGCTCAGGGGGCTGTGAGAGAGAGGCGCCGCTGCTCTGGGGGCTGTGAGAGAGAGGCGCCGCTGCTCTGGGGGCTGTGAGAGAGAGGCGCCGCTGCTCTGGGGGCTGTGAGAGAGAGGCGCCGCTGCTCTGGGGGCTGTGAGAGAGAGGCGCCGCTGCTTTGGGGGCTGTGAGAGAGAGGCGCCGCTGCTCTGGGGGCTGTGAGAGAGAGGCGCCGCTGCTCTGGGGGCTGTGAGAGAGAGGCGCCGCTGCTCTGGGGGCTGTGAGAGAGAGACGCCGCTGCTCTGGGGGCTGTGGGGAGAGGCGCCGCTGCTCTGGTCTGGGGACTGTGAGGGAGAGGCGCCGCTGCTCTGGGGGCTGTGAGGGAGAGGCGCCGCTGCTCTGGGGGGTTGAGGGAGAGGCACCGCTGCTCTTCGGGGTTGTGAGGGAGAGGCGCCGCTGCTCTGGGGGCTGTGAGGGAGAGGCGCCGCTGCTCTGGGGGGCTGTGAGGGAGAGGCGCCGCTGCTCTGGGGGCTGTGAGAGAGAGGCGCCGCTGCTCTGGGGGCTGTGAGAGAGAGGCGCCGCTGCTCTGGGGGGTTGTGAGGGAGAGGCGCCGCTGCTCTGGGGGTTGTGAGGGAGAGGCGCCGCTGCTCTGGGGGCTGTGAGAGAGAGGCGCCGCTGCTCTGGGGGCTGTGAGAGAGAGGCGCCGCTGCTCTGGGGGCTGTGATAGAGAGGCGCCGCTGCTCTGGGGGCTGTGAGAGAGAGGCGCCGCTGCTCTGGGGGCTGTGAGAGAGAGGCACCGCTGCTCTGGGGGCTGTGAGAGAGAGGCGCCGCTGCTCTGGGGGCTGTGAGGGAGAGGCGCCGCTGCTCTGGGGGTTGCGAGGGAGAGGCGCCGCTGCTCTGGGGGGTTGTGAGGGAGAGGCGCCGCTGCTCTGGGGGTTGTGAGGGAGAGGCGCCGCTGCTCTGGGGGCTGTGAGAGAGAGGCGCCGCTGCTCCGGGGGCTGTGAGAGAGAGGCGCCGCTGCTCTGGGGGCTGTGGGAGAGAGGCGCCGCTGCTCTGGGGGCTGTGAGGGAGTGGCGCCGCTGCTCTGGGGGGGTGTGAGGGAGAGTTGCACAGTGGGTCAGGGGGACAGTGGTGGGACATTGGGAGAGTGGGACAGTGGAACAGTGGGACATGAGCAAGAACTAGAGCAGGCAAAAGAGAGGAGGGCGTGAATTGCGACGACGAGAGACTGGCAAGTGCGTGGGGAGGGGGGGAAGGGACATGGCAGCCGCTGCGCTGAGGTATAGCAGCAGTAAACACGAGGCAGCGAGGGGTGAGTGAGCAAGAGAGGAATTGACCCACCCAAGTGACACATGACAGGGGCAGCGGTGCGTAGCAGAGAGCAGATGGGATGAGGGATGGGTGCAGTGGGGGCCGCGGGGGAGACGAGCGCCCAGGGCCACCCCACCACTCTCGCCTGCCTCACCCCTGCTGCTCTTCAAACGCCCTGCACTGCACACATGGCTTGCACGCGTGGATGGGTGGATGGGTGCATGGGGGGATGGGTGGATGCGTGGGCGGGTGGATGGATGGAGTGGGCGGGTGGATGGATGGAGTGGGCGGGTGGATGGATGGAGTGGGTGTTAGAAATAGTCAGTCAACACTTTGTACTATATTCTATATCGGTTAGGTTACTTTGTAGGTTGGGTGTAGATTTGTAATCCCAACCCTATCTGGTTGGGATTCCCTCGTAATCCTGCAAATCTGCCAACTCACCAATTGGAGATTTGCTAGGATTCCCATCCCATCCTTTCCCTAGCTTTGCTCAACCCAACCGTGTTTGTACTTAAGGCCTCGTGCCTTCCTTATCAATCAATCAGTTAAGTTCCATTTCTATCATGGTATCAGAGCTAGTAAATTCCGCTCACGCGGAATCCGATCCTTGGCGTCCCGATGGTTGTCTCATTCTAGGCTATGCCTATTTCGGCTCCCGGCTCCTACGCTTAGCGTATTTCAGAAACTTCACATCGTCGCTCCGTTCAAGCGCGCATTGGGCTTCCTTCATCGCGCTTCTCGTTTTTCAACGGCGACATTTTCAGCTTTCGACTTCCTTCATCGTAAGCCTCTGGTTTTTTCTAATCTCCGTCGAAATTTTCGCATCTTCTTAACTTCGAACAGGTTTTCAGCGGCGCAGCGGAACAGGTCCAGCGGCGCAGCGGAACAGGTTTTCAGCAGCGCAGCGGAACAGGTCCAGCGGCGCAGCGGAACAGGTTTTCAGCAGCGCAGCGGAACAGGTCCAGCGGCGCAGCGGAACAGGTTCAGCGGCGCAGCAGAACAGGTTCAGCGGCGTAGCAGAACAGGTTCAGCGGCGCCTCCCTGCATCCCCATCTCTCCTCCCTGCATCCCCATCTCTCCTCACCTGCATCCCCATCTCCCCTCCCTGCATCCCCATCTCCTCACCTGCATCCCCATCTCCCCTCCCTGCATCCTCCCGAAACCCTTCCTAAGCCTGCTTCTCCTTACTTCTCCCCTGCTCCCTCCTGCCTCCCTTCATTTCCCCCCCTGATTCCCATCATTTCCCCTCCTCACTTCTGTCATCACAGCCTATGGTTGAATCAAATACTCCCCCTCCCCGGCTACCTGTATTTCAGTGACCAACTGCTCTGAAGATCTTCATTCTTCAACTCGCCTCACACCATCTCATGTCAAATAAGCTAGAGAAAGGTCAATAGTACTGTATTCGACTTAGCGAGAGCATATTTCTTTCTACCTGTATGTGATGTGACACCTTCACTGTCCATGCATCTTGGATGAATTATCTTCACTGCTGAAATCGTGGTAGCACATAGCAGGCTCTGTGACGAATATCTCTAGCAGTAACACACTACTCATACCGTACAATGCACAATAGACTACACAAAAGTTCTGAGCACCATCTGTTGAATCATAATGCATATCCTAACTGCCTACAGCTTGCTAGTGTATTAGTTAGTTATTAGGTTCAACTGCTGGTGGTGTACCCTATCCTCTCCCCTATCCTATATCTTGTAAACATTCCTTAGTGAATCCCCTCTTTGCCCAATTCTCTTGCCATGCTCACTCTCGACACTCACGCTTCCTAGGTAAACCCTAAGTTACTAAGTCAAGAGTTAAGAGCGTGTTCTGACATGATATCAGAGAGTGGTCCCTCCTAGGACCTCGTTTTCATGGGCCCACCAAACTCGCGATCTGCCATGGCGACTTATTGTGCTGCTGGCATGGCTGCTACTGCTAGTAGCGCGAAATCCGCTGCTGGCTCGAACTCCGCTGCTTTTGCAGCACCCGTCGCGCTGCCCCCTTTCGCCTGCCCCGTCGCGCTCTGCCAGTGGCGAGCGTGCCAGCGAGGCGACGGCGGGCGCCAGCGCAAGCGCCAACGGCGGGCGCCAGCGCCAGCGCCAACGGCGGGCGCCACCGCCAGCGCCAACGGCGGTCGCAAGCGCCAGCGCGGACGCCAGCGCCGACGGCGGGCGCTAGCGCAAGCGCCAACGGCGGGCGCCAGCGCCAGCGCGACGCCAGCGCCCAGCGCCAGCACTTCCGCCAGCGCAAGCGCATGGGGGGGAGGGGGATGAGGGGGTGGCGGGAAAGCTTCTGCCGCGCCAGCCACCTCCTCTCCTCTCCTCTCCTCTCCTCTCCTCCTCCTCTTCTCCTCTCCTCTCCTCTCCTCTCCTCTTCTCCTCCAGCCGCATCTCCTCCTCTCTCCTCTCCTCTCCTTCTGCCGCATCTCCTCCTCCAGTCTCCTCTCCTATAGCCGCATCTCCTCCTCCTCTCTCCTCTCCAGCCGCATCTCCTCTGCTCTCCTCCTGTGCACCACCACCAGCTTCCTCCTCCTCACCAACAGTTGTGTTTGCTCGTAGATGGCGAGCGACCAGCATCCTTCGCCCTCCGGCTATCCCAGCCCTCCTCCGCGCTCTCCGCGCCCTCCTCCGTTCTGGCGTTCACAGGTGCTGCCGCTCAGCCACCGCTGTTTCTGTGCCTATCCCAGCTACAGCAACCGCTCTCCAGGCGACCTGGTGCCAGACACCACTAGCTATAGCCGTAGGCAGTTACGGGGGTGTGTTGAATTATATTGCATATCCTAACTGCCTACAGCTTGCTAGTGTATTAGTTAGTTATTAGGTTCAACTGCTGGTGGTGTACCCTATCCTCTCCCCTATCCTATATCTTGTAAACATTCCTTAGTGAATCCCCTCTTTGCCCAATTCTCTTGCCATGCTCACTCTCGACACTCACGCTTCCTAGGTAAACCCTAAGTTACTAAGTCAAGAGTTAAGAGCGTGTTCTGACACCATCCACTACAAGCTGTGCCCTTGTTTGCATCTGCTGCCCTGTTTCAGCACTACCAATTAGCAGAGTAGGCATAAACGATTGTGTGAAGACCCAGTGGGGACGTGCTATGAGGCGGAAGAGGAAAAACAGACCCTGAATACAAGCAAGCGTACAAGGGAACCATGTGCACAAGCACCGGGGGGCAGAAGGGAAAAGTGGGTGAGGGTGAAGGGGAGCGCATGCAAGGGAAGGGAAGGGAGAAGGGATCGGGAAGAGAAGGGTGGGGCAGGAGAAGGGAAGGGCAGGGAGTGGAGATGTGAAGGCAGGGAGTGGAGATGTGAAGGCAGGGAGTGGAGATGTGAAGGCAGGGAGTGGAGATGTGAAGGCAGGGAGTGGAGATGTGAAGGCAGGGAGTGGAGATGTGAAGGCAGGGAGTGGAGATGTGAAGGCAGGGAGTGGAGATGTGAAGGCAGGGAGTGGAAATGTGAAGGCAGGGAGTGGAGATGTGACGGCAGGGAGTGGAGATGTGAAGGCAGGGAGTGGAGATGTGAAGGCAGGGAGTGGAGATGTGAAGGGCCCCTCAGGTAGATTGCCTCGTCAGCGAATGATGATTGGCCGTTGATGGGATCCACTGAGAGGCCGACAGCTGGCGCCATGGTGTCAAACACGTGCTTCACCTGCTGGAGTAGGCAGAATGGCACGGTCGTGGGCAAGGAGGGCGAGAGAGGGAGAGGGGGAGGGCGGGATTGTGTGTTGGGCAAAAAGACAAGTTAGTCTGTGGGGCAATGGTGGGAGAGGAAGGTTGATGGTTAAACATCGGCTGGGAAAGTGAGCTGAGGTAGGTGTGAGTTGGTCTCGAGTGGGCAACACCACCACCGCTCTGACTCACCGCGCCTCACACCCTGCCAGTGCCTGCACCACTTGCAGCGCATACGCCAGTGTCTTGACAGGTGTGTTGGCAGGGAGATGAAAGGGACGAGAGGGGGGATGGGATGGAAGGGCCTGGAAAAGCGAAGGCGAAGAGGGTAAATGGTGAGGAACATAAAGGTGTTGGGAAGGAAGAGACATGAGATGGCGTGTAAGGCAGGAGAGATCGGAAGGAAGGGTGGGGAGGATTGACCTCAAGTCAGGCGGGAACGATGTGCTAGCAGGGGGGAAAGGAGGGATGCAGTGGGGGAAAGGAGGAGAAGCAAGGGGGGGAAAGGAGGGGAAGCAAGGGGGGGAAAAGGAGGGAATGCAGGGGGGGAACGGAGGGGAAGCAAAGGGGGAAAGGAGGAGAAGCAAGGGGGGGAAAGGAGGGGAAGCAAGGGGGGGAAAGGAGGGAATGCAGGGGCGGAAAGGAGGGGAATCAGGGGGGGGGGGGGGGGAGGAGGGGAAGCAAGGGGGGGAAAAGGAGGGGAAGCAAGGGGGGGAAAAGGAGGGAATGCAGGGGCGGAAAGGAGGGGAAGCAAAGGGGGGAAAGGAGGGAACGCAGGGGGGGAAAGGAGGGGAAGCAAGGGGGGGAAAGGAGGGGAAGCAGGGGCGGAAAGGAGGGGAATCGGGGGGGGGGGGGAAGGAGGGGAAGTAAGGGGGGAAAGGAGGAGAAGCAAGGGGGGGAAAGGAGGGAATGCAGGGGCGGAAAGGAGGGGACAGAGGGGCGCTAAGCGAGTGACGCGCTAAGCGGGTGACGCGCTAAGCAGATGAGGCGAGCAGCGGGTGAGGCGCTAAGCGGGTGAGGCGCTAAGCGGGTGAGGCGCTAAGCGGGTGAGGCGCTAAGCGGGTGAGGCGCTAAGCTCGTCGGCCTGAACGCGTTGAGCCCGCCGAGGGCAACGCGGCGGGGCAGGAAGGTGGGCAGACAGTTGCCTTACCAAATTTAGCGATTTTGAATGCAACGATTGCATTGCAGCGATCCCGCCGAATGCGACTAGCCGTGGCGCCTAAGAAATAGGTTACGACGGGCGCGCCGCATACATTGCGGGCTCGGCGAATGCTACGCGGCGGCAGTCCGAATGCAAAGCGGCGGGGCAAACCGAAAGGGAGATGCGGGGCTCGATTGATGGTCGTTTTCGAGGCGTAGCCTAATCTGTACATGTGTAGATACTCCCAGCCATCCATGTGAGATGTCGCGCTATTGGTATAGCACCCTAAAGCCCAGCATGGCTAGTTATATCGCGGAAATTACTAGTAGTCGCTGATTCAATCGCCAAGTGTGTGAGAGTAGCAACGTAGCTTGGTGACGGGAGATTTTCCCATTTTGTTGTGACCCCCCAACCCAACCCTGGTTCCCCGCTTCAGATTTTCGCCAACCCTCTCGCCAATATTTTGTTTTCGTTTTGGCGAAAACGCCTTGCGTACTGTAGATCCTCAAACAGTACTGTCAAATGTATACTGCTGCTTTAAAACCTGACAAAACAAAATGGAGTTCAACATCTTATCAAAGAACTTCGAACCAATATATTGAGCGTACTTCACCTCTATGACGATCATGGTAAAATGAAGATGAGCTTTAAAGTGAAAATAATATCACCTTTAATGTGAAGCTGGTGCAGAGTGGTGAATTCCATTACTGATTTGGACACTTTGAGTGACAAGCTGCTGAATCCTGCATGTACCGTATTAATGTGTTAGAAAAATGCTGGTATGGTTGCTGCTACCAGTTTCAACTCTGTGTACCACTGACTGGAGTAAAAAATGTCATGACTCCAAGAGTATCTAGCATGTAGCATGAGGCAGTGTTTAGCACACTGGTAGAAAGCTTCATTCTTAGTCAATGAAGTGTATGATGTGCGGGTTGCATCCAGAACCCAATCAATAAAAGCCCCTGAAAAGAAAAACCGAAGTGTTGTTAGTCTCTGATCTGATGCTTTAGATCAGTCAAGACAAAAACGATCACTCTCATCTCATCAACGTACCTGGTGCTGACAGCAGACAAATACGGTACGGGAACTTACTGTTTGTGATGAGAGCCTGGCCGGCTGAAGGTGATCCGGATGGCTTGATATTGCTTGATATTATTGCTTAAAATGGTGGACTCCAGATTGGTTGATATGGCTTCTTATTTCCCCTGAAGCGGGTATCCAGGGTCAACAAATGTGTCCTCATCTGAAGTGTCAATGAAAGGCGACCTCATGATGAACGCGACTCGTACTAAGCTTAAGCATTCCCATTATTACAGCCATATACGGTCTCTGCACGAAAAATAAGCGTCAAGAGGAGAGTCGGCATCCTAGGTGTAAAAGAAATGCCATTCTTACCGTTTGAACGGGTGACTGGAAACCAAGCTTAAACCTGTGCATCCTCATATCCACCTGCGTTAACATGAAGCAATGAAAGAACTGACAGACGGGAAGACGAAATGGGAACACAAGCACCAGCACCAGTATAACACGCACCAGTATAGCCGATTCAATCCTTTAGCAGTGAAGAAGCTTCTCTAGCAGTGAGGAAGCTGCCTTGTGAGGTCTTCCACCCAGCTTAACACGCTTCCATGTAACATTCACAAGGACGTGCATTTTTTGCGGGTGAGACATCAGAGTAGAATGAACGAATGGTCGGCGAACTGACAGCCAGGCGTACACTTGGCAAAGTTGACGTTCTTCGAGAAAATAACTACGTTCTCGCTCTTGTAAGTTCCTCGATCTGAAATGCCATGATGTTTCGTATGAATGAGAGTGCTAAGATTGACGGTCTAGCAGAAATCACGCTGCGTGTGGTGCGTGAAAGTCATCTCGAGACCAGGTGGAAGTCGAAGATTCACCGCAGCAAGAATTCGAGAAAACGAACTTCCCAGCCCTGCCTGTCATGCAGGAGAAACCAACCGCGGACTGTTCTGGGATCAGTCCACTCGAGATTAGGCAACACTTTGATAAGGGAACACTTTGTTGTCCGCATTACGTTCTTACTCTCTCAAGTTTTGAAAATATACAACAACTTTAAAGTTGAAAGTTAGCATACTAATCTATTCATCATTGATAGCAACTCATATACCACATCAAAATGTTTGGAGACGTCTCTCGGTAAGCAAATTGCAATGAGACCATGCTTTCACCTACCGTATCTACGGTCTGCTCCTTTTACCGGTAACTCGAATTCCAGAAGATCGATATTTGTTGAAGGGCGATTGGGGGATATTTGTTGTGCCTCTGCTCTGAGCTAGAAGGGAGGAAAAGATTGTGATGGGCGACATGTTTTTACCACGTGAGTTGCAAGTTCTTGCCCTTTGTACAAACAATGTACAGTGAAACCAGCCAGCCACGAGAGATTGTGCATGATGTAACCATGCGATATATCGATGACGACACAAGTGAGATGGAGCGAGCGGTTTTGATTTCCAAGAGATGCCCAACCCAAAGCAGTTCACGTTACAACGCTTGTCCTGGTCCAGTGTTCCTTTCAAAGAGCTTTTCATTACGCTGCATAGTTTTGTTGATGGACATTGGCTTGCCTAGCTCTCCCCAATAGTTTCACATGGGGGTGTCATACTAGTAACAACTCCATCTCTCTATGAGTTAACTAACTAGCTGACGTAAAGAACTAATTGAGCCAACCATAGATTTTCCATGTACGGTAATCCATTTCATTGCCTCCACACCACACACTTAAGCTACGGTATCACCGAGCCAGCTATTGCCAAGCCGAGTCGCATCGCCTGACTGCCACCCTAAACCAGAAACCGCCACCCTTTAAATGCGCACTGCCCCCATGACACAGCAACGCCAAGATGCCATCTCCCGCACACGTGGGCACTTCTAGTGACCCACATAGTCGCGAAACCATCCACCGTCAGCAGAAGCACCCACGTGCTGCTCCATGTGCTCATACCATGGCCCTATGCTATGAATTCTCTAACCCCATCTTGCCCCTGGGCATCTGACAGCGCTACTTGCCCGCAGCAGTACCAGTCACAGCAGCACCGTCAGCAGCGGTGATCCTGGCAGACGCACCCACATGCTGCTCCATGCGCTCGTATCCCAACTTGCCCCCAGGCTCCTCCCAGCCCTACTTGCCTGCAGCAGCACCATCAGCAGCGGAGATCCTAGCAGAAGCACCCACGGGCTGCTCCATGCGCTCGTACCACGGCCCTATGCTCGAACACTCTAAGCCATAGCCCTACTTGCCTGCAGCAGCACCATCAGCCACACCAACAGCAGCGGTGATCCTGGCAGAAGCGCCCACGTGCTGATCTGTGCGCTCATACCATGGCCCTATGCTCGAATTCTCCAACCTGTCGTGCCCCCCAGCACCCCAGCACCCTACTTGCCCGCAGCAGCATCACCAGCGGCACCATCAGCAGGGCTGATCCTGGCAGAGGCGCCCACGTGCTGCTCCATGCGCTCGTACCATGGCCCTATGCTCGAATTAGGTAACCCATCTTGCCTGGGAACCTCCCAGCCCTACTTGCCCAAAGAAGCAGCATCACCAGCGACCGCTTCAGCAGCGGTGATTCTGGCAGAAGCCCCCACGTGCTGCTCCATGCGCTCGTACCATGGCCCTATGCTCGAATTCGCCACCATGTCCCTGCCAGCTGTCAGGTGCCTGATTGGCCGCAGCACTCCAAACACCGCCAGGTCAGCGAGGTTCGGGGTCTCTCCTCCTGTAGGCATGGAACCAGGGCACAGCAAAGAGAGAGGGCACATCATCAACATAGCTTGACAATCAGCACAGGCACGGTTGCAGCAGAGGAGCACACACACACAGTCACACTCCATGACACCTCACCTGACCTGCCATGCCGTGCTTCTTCTTCAGCTTCTTGCAAATCACCCCACTCGCACCACTCAACCCACTGCAACCTACCAAGGAACTTCCTGTCGCCGAGAGCCACCACCCACGAATCGGCCGCCTTGTAAAGGTCCGTGCGCTATGAGACGACACAGAACACGCCTGCTCACTTCATGCAACCCACTCAACCCACTGAGAACTTACCAAGAAACTTCCTGTCGCCGAGAGCCGCCACCCACTCGTCAGCCGCCTTGTAGAGGTCGGTGCGCTCGTCCGCTATGCCGTGCTTCTTCTTCAGCTTCTTCCCAATCACATACATGGCGCCCGCACCAAAGTAGCGCGCCATCATGCGCTCCCACGCCGAGAAGTTGCCTGCACGGGGGACGAGGGTGGGGAGAAGGAGAAGGGATTGATGAGTTGACACTCGTAGATAGTGCGCTCATACACTGCACAGCACGCTCATACGCTGCACTGCCCGCTCATACGCTGCACCGCACGCTCATACGCTGCACCGCCCGCTCATACGCTGAACCACCCGCTCATACGCTGCACCGCCAGCTCATACGCTGAACCGCCCGCTCATACGCTGCACCCCACGCTCATACGCTGAACCGCCCGCTCATACGCTGCACCTCACGATCATACGCTGCACCGCACGCTAACAAGCTGCACCGCACGCTCATACGCTGCACCGCACGCTCATACGCTGCACCGCACGCTCATACGCTGCGCCCCACGCTCATACGTTGCACCGCACGCTCATACGCTGCGCCCCACGCTCATACGCTGCACCGCCCGCTCATACGCTGCACCGCACGCTCATACGCTGCACCGCACGCTCATACGCTGCACTGCCCGCTCATACGCTGCACCGCACGCTCATACGCTGCACCGCCCGCTCATACGCTGCACCACCCGCTCATACGCTGCACCGCCAGCTCATACGCTGAACCGCCCGCTCATACGCTGCACCCCACGCTCATACGCTGAACCGCCCGCTCATACGCTGCACCTCACGATCATACGCTGCACCGCACGCTAACAAGCTGCACCGCACGCTCATACGCTGCACCGCACGCTCATACGTTGCACCGCACGCTCATACGCTGCGCCCCACGCTCATACGTTGCACCGCACGCTCATATGCTGCGCCCCACGCTCATACGCTGCACCGCCCGCTCATACGCTGCACCGCACGCTCATACGCTGCACCGCCCGCTCATACGCTGCACCGCACGCTCATACGTTGCACCGCCCGCTCATACACTGCACCGCACGCTCATACGCTACACCGCCCGCTCATACGCTGCAACGCACGCTCATACGCTGCACCGCACGCTCATACGCTGCACCGCCCGCTCATACGCTGCACCGCACGCTCATACGCTGCACCGCCCGCTCATACACTGCACCGCACGCTCATACGCTGCACCGCCCGCTCATACGCTGCAACGCACGCTCATACGCTGCACCGCACGCTCATACGCTGCACCGCACGCTCATACGCTGCACCGCACGCTCATACGCTGCACCGCCCGCTCATACGCTGCACCGCACGCTCATTCGTTGCACCGCCCACTCATACACTGCACCGCACGCTCATACACTGCACCGCCCGCTCATACGCTGCAACGCACGCTCATACGCTGCACCGCACGCTCATACGCTGCACCGCACGCTCATACGCTGCACCCCACGCTCATACGCTGCACCGCCCGCTCATACGCTGCACCGCACGCTCATACGCTGCACCGCCCGCTCATACGCTGCACCGCACGCTCATACGCTGCACCGCACGCTCATACGCTGCACCGCCCGCTCATACGCTGCACCGCACGCTCATACGCTGCACCGCACGCTCATACGCTGCACCGCACGCTCATACGCTGCGCCGCACGCTCATACGCTGCACCGCCGGCTCATACGCTGCACCGCACGCTCATACGCTGCACCGCCCGCTCATACGCTGCACAGCACGCTCATACGCTGCACCGCACGCTCATACGCTGCACCGCCCGCTCATACGCTGCACCGCACGCTAATAAGCTGCACCGCCCGCTCATACGCTGCACCGCACGCTCATACGTTGCACCGCACGCTCATACGCTGCACCGCCCGCTCATACGCTGCACCGCCCGCTCATACGCTGCACCGCACGCTCATACGCTGCACTGCACGCTCATACGACTGCCCGCTCATACGCTGCACCGCCCGCTCATACGCTGCGCCGCCCGCTCATACGCTGCGCCGCACGCTCATACGCTGCACCGCCCGCTCATACGCTGCACCGCCCGCTCATACGCTGCACCGCAGGCTCATACGCTGCACCGCACGCTCATACGCTGCACCGCCCGCTCATACGCTGCACCGCCCGCTCATACGCTGCACCGCCCGCTCATACGCTGCACCGCAGGCTCATACGCTGCACCGCCCGCTCATACGCTGCACCTCCCGCTCATACGCTGCACCGCCCGCTCATACGCTGCACCGCCCGCTCATACGCTGCACCGCCCGCTCATACGCTGCACCACCCGCTCATACGCTGCACCGCACGCACGCTCATACACTGCACCGCCCGCTCATACGCTGTACCGCACGCTCATACGCTGCACCGCCCGCTCATACGCTGCACCACCCGCTCATACGCTGCACCGCCCGCTCATACGCTGCACCGCCCGCTCATACGCTGCACCGCCCGCTCATACGCTGCACCGCACGCTCATACGCTGCACCGCCCGCTCATACGCTGCACCGCACGCTCATACGCTGCACCGCACGCTCATACGCTGCACCTCCCGCTCATACGCTGCACCGCCCGCTCATACGCTGCACCGCCCGCTCATACGCTGCACCGCCCGCTCATACGCTGCACCTCCCGCTCATACGCTGCACCGCCCGCTCATACGCTGCACCGCCCGCTCATACGCTGCACCGCCCGCTCATCCGCTGCACCGCCCGCTCATACGCTGCACCGCCCGCTCATACGCTGCACCGCACGCTCATATGCTGCACCGCACGCTCATACGCTGCACCGCAAGCTCATACTCTGCACCGCCCGCTCATACGCTGCACCGCACGCTCATACGATGCACCGCCCGCTCATACTCTGCACCGCCCGCTCATACGCTGCACCGCACGCTCATACGCTGCGCCGCACGCTCATACGCTGCGCCGCACGCTCATACGCTGCACCGCACGCTCATACGCTGCACCGCACGCTCATACGCTGCACCGCCCGCTCATACCCTGCACCGCCCGCTCATACGCTGCAACGCACGCTCATACGCTGCACCGCACGCTCATACGCTGCACCGCACGCTCATACGCTGCACCGCACGCTCATACGCTGCACCGCCCGCTCATACGCTGCACCGCACGCTCATACGCTGCACCGCCCGCTCATACGCTGCACCGCACGCTCATACGCTGCACCGCACGCTCATACGCTGCACCGCCCGCTCATACGCTGCACCGCACGCTCATACGCTGCACCGCACGCTCATACGCTGCACCGCACGCTCATACGCTGCGCCGCACGCTCATACGCTGCGCCGCACGCTCATACGCTGCACCGCCCGCTCATACGCTGCACCGCCCGCTCATACGCTGCACCGCAGGCTCATACGCTGCACCGCACGCTCATACGCTGCACCGCCCGCTCATACGCTGCACCGCCCGCTCATACGCTGCACCGCCCGCTCATACGCTGCACCGCCCGCTCATACGCTGCACCGCCCGCTCATACGCTGCACCTCCCGCTCATACGCTGCACCGCCCGCTCATACGCTGCACCGCCCGCTCATACGCTGCACCGCCCGCTCATACGCTGCACCACCCGCTCATACGCTGCACCGCACGCACGCTCATACACTGCACCGCCCGCTCATACGCTGTACCGCACGCTCATACGCTGCACCGCCCGCTCATACGCTGCACCACCCGCTCATACGCTGCACCGCCCGCTCATACGCTGCACCGCCCGCTCATACGCTGCACCGCCCGCTCATACGCTGCACCGCACGCTCATACGCTGCACCGCCCGCTCATACGCTGCACCGCACGCTCATACGCTGCACCGCACGCTCATACGCTGCACCTCCCGCTCATACGCTGCACCGCCCGCTCATACGCTGCACCGCCCGCTCATACGCTGCACCGCCCGCTCATACGCTGCACCTCCCGCTCATACGCTGCACCGCCCGCTCATACGCTGCACCGCCCGCTCATACGCTGCACCGCCCGCTCATCCGCTGCACCGCCCGCTCATACGCTGCACCGCCCGCTCATACGCTGCACCGCACGCTCATACGCTGCACCGCACGCTCATACGCTGCACCTCCCGCTCATACGCTGCACCGCCCGCTCATACGCTGCACCGCCCGCTCATACGCTGCACCTCCCGCTCATACGCTGCACCGCCCGCTCATACGCTGCACCGCCCGCTCATACGCTGCACCGCCCGCTCATCCGCTGCACCGCCCGCTCATACGCTGCACCGCCCGCTCATACGCTGCACCGCACGCTCATATGCTGCACCGCACGCTCATACGCTGCACCGCAAGCTCATACTCTGCACCGCCCGCTCATACGCTGCACCGCACGCTCATACGATGCACCGCCCGCTCATACTCTGCACCGCACGCTCATACGCTGCACCGCACGCTCATACGCTGCACCTCCCGCTCATACGCTGCACCGCCCGCTCATACGCTGCACCGCCCGCTCATACGCTGCACCGCCCGCTCATACGCTGCACCTCCCGCTCATACGCTGCACCGCCCGCTCATACGCTGCACCGCCCGCTCATACGCTGCACCGCCCGCTCATCCGCTGCACCGCCCGCTCATACGCTGCACCGCCCGCTCATACGCTGCACCGCACGCTCATATGCTGCACCGCACGCTCATACGCTGCACCGCAAGCTCATACTCTGCACCGCCCGCTCATACGCTGCACCGCACGATCATACGATGCACCGCCCGCTCATACTCTGCACCGCCCGCTCATACGCTGCACCGCACGCTCATACGCTGCGCCGCACGCTCATACGCTGCGCCGCACGCTCATACACTGCAACGCACGCTCATACGCTGCACCGCACGCTCATACGCTGCACCGCCCGCTCATACGCTGCACCGCACGCTCATACGCTGCACCGCCCGCTCATACACTGCACCGCACGCTCATACGCTGCACCGCCCGCTCATACGCTGCAACGCACGCTCATACGCTGCACCGCACGCTCATACGCTGCACCGCACGCTCATACGCTGCACCGCACGCTCATACGCTGCACCGCCCGCTCATACGCTGCACCGCACGCTCATTCGTTGCACCGCCCGCTCATACACTGCACCGCACGCTCATACACTGCACCGCCCGCTCATACGCTGCAACGCACGCTCATACGCTGCACCGCACGCTCATACGCTGCACCGCACGCTCATACGCTGCACCGCACGCTCATACGCTGCACCGCCCGCTCATACGCTGCACCGCACGCTCATACGCTGCACCGCCCGCTCATACGCTGCACCGCACGCTCATACGCTGCACCGCACGCTCATACGCTGCACCGCCCGCTCATACGCTGCACCGCACGCTCATACGCTGCACCGCACGCTCATACGCTGCACCGCACGCTCATACGCTGCGCCGCACGCTCATACGCTGCACCGCCCGCTCATACGCTGCACCGCACGCTCATACGCTGCACCGCCCGCTCATACGCTGCACAGCACGCTCATACGCTGCACCGCACGCTCATACGCTGCACCGCCCGCTCATACGCTGCACCGCACGCTAATAAGCTGCACCGCCCGCTCATACGCTGCACCGCACGCTCATACGTTGCACCGCACGCTCATACGCTGCACCGCCCGCTCATACGCTGCACCGCCCGCTCATACGCTGCACCGCACGCTCATACGCTGCACTGCACGCTCATACGACTGCCCGCTCATACGCTGCACCGCCCGCTCATACGCTGCGCCGCCCGCTCATACGCTGCGCCGCACGCTCATACGCTGCACCGCCCGCTCATACGCTGCACCGCCCGCTCATACGCTGCACCGCAGGCTCATACGCTGCACCGCACGCTCATACGCTGCACCGCCCGCTCATACGCTGCACCGCCCGCTCATACGCTGCACCGTCCGCTCATACGCTGCACCGCAGGCTCATACGCTGCACCGCCCGCTCATACGCTGCACCTCCCGCTCATACGCTGCACCGCCCGCTCATACGCTGCACCGCCCGCTCATACGCTGCACCGCCCGCTCATACGCTGCACCACCCGCACATACGCTGCACCGCACGCACGCTCATACACTGCACCGCCCGCTCATACGCTGTACCGCACGCTCATACGCTGCACCGCCCGCTCATACGCTGCACCACCCGCTCATACGCTGCACCGCCCGCTCATACGCTGCACCGCCCGCTCATACGCTGCACCGCCCGCTCATACGCTGCACCGCACGCTCATACGCTGCACCGCCCGCTCATACGCTGCACCGCACGCTCATACGCTGCACCGCACGCTCATACGCTGCACCTCCCGCTCATACGCTGCACCGCCCGCTCATACGCTGCACCGCCCGCTCATACGCTGCACCGCCCGCTCATACGCTGCACCTCCCGCTCATACGCTGCACCGCCCGCTCATACGCTGCACCGCCCGCTCATACGCTGCACCGCCCGCTCATCCGCTGCACCGCCCGCTCATACGCTGCACCGCCCGCTCATACGCTGCACCGCACGCTCATATGCTGCACCGCACGCTCATACGCTGCACCGCAAGCTCATACTCTGCACCGCCCGCTCATACGCTGCACCGCACGCTCATACGATGCACCGCCCGCTCATACTCTGCACCGCCCGCTCATACGCTGCACCGCACGCTCATACGCTGCGCCGCACGCTCATACGCTGCGCCGCACGCTCATACACTGCACCGCACGCTCATACGCTGCACCGCACGCTCATACGCTGCACCGCCCGCTCATACGCTGCACCGCACGCTCATACGATGCACCGCCCGCTCATACGCTGCACCGCCCGTTCATACGCTGCACCGCACGCTCATACGCTGCACTCAAGCTCATACGCTGCACCGCACGCTCATACGCTGCACCGCCCGCTCATGCGCTGCACTGCACACTCATACGCTGCACCGCACGCTCATACGCTGCACCGCTCGCTCATACGCTGCACTGCACGCTCATACGCTGCACTGCCCGCTCATACGCTACACCGCCCGCTCATACGCTGCACCGCCCGCTCATACGCTGCACCGCACGCTCATACGCTGCACCGCACGCTCATACGCTGTGCCGCACGCTCATACGCTGCACCGCTCGCTCATACGCTGCACTGCACGCTCATACGCTGCACTGCCCGCTCATACGCTACACCGCCCGCTCATACGCTGCACTGCCCGCTCATACGCTGCACCGCACGCTCATACGCTGCACTGCACACTCATACGCTACACCGCCCGCTCATACGCTGCACCGCCCGCTCATACGCTGCACCGCACGCTCATACGCTGCACCGCACGCTCATACGCTGTGCCGCACGCTCATACGCTGCACCGCTCGCTCATACGCTGCACTGCACGCTCATACGCTGCACTGCCCGCTCATACGCTACACCGCCCGCTCATACGCTGCACCGCACGCTCATACGCTGCACCGCTCGCTCATACGCTGCACTGCACGCTCATACGCTGCACTGCCCGCTCATACGCTACACCGCCCGCTCATACGCTGCACCGCACGCTCATACGCTGCACCGCCCGCTCATACGCTGCACCGCACGCCCATACGCTGCACCGCACGCTCATACGCTGCACCGCACGCTCGTAAGTCAATTCGTAAGTGCAGGAGCGGAGGTGGTAATGTAATCGAAGACCTCTAGGGCCTCAGAGGGACGCACGAGTCAAATCGTAAGTGTAGCAGCGGTGGTGGTGGGTGTGGATGGTGGGTGGAGATGCGTTACCATTGGTGGCGATGTAGTCAAAGGCCTCTAGGGCCTCAGAGGGCGAGCGGTAGATGTTGGGCGAGAGCAGATGCACCAGGTGCCCGTCCACCCACCTGCCATGGAGGAGACAGGGAGAGAGAGACGGAGTAGAGAGAGGGTGAGAGACGTAAAGGACCTTCGAGGCACCTCAAAGAGCGGTGGATGTTGGGCGAGAGCAGATGCACCAGGTGCCCGTCCACCCACCTGCCATGGAGGAGACAGGGAGAGAGAGACGGAGTAGAGAGAGGGTGAGAGACGTAAAGGACCTTCGAGGCACCTCAAAGAGCGGTAGATGTTGGGCGAGAGCAGATGCACCAGGTGCCCGTCCACCCACCTGCCATGGAGGAGAGAGGGATTAGAGAAAGGGAGACGCACATGGAATGACCGTTATCCCACAGGGGAGCAAGGTGGGAGGGATGACCCATGGGGCGCACTCTATCCACTGGACACTCCTAATTCATCCTCCCTCCTTCCCATCGCTCCCCTTCTCTCCGTGCCCCTCAAACTCCACTCAAACACTTATCTAACGCAACATTCGCTTATACTCCTCTCGTCCCTTTCCCCACCACCCCTTTTCTGCCTTACTCCCTTCCCCTTTTCCCTCCATCCATCCCCTCTCCCCCACCCCTCCCCTCTACCCCACTCCCCCTTTCCCCCTTTCATCCACACCATACCTGCGCCATCGGGTCTCCTCATCAAGCTCCTCCTCCGCCTGCCCCTCCGCCACACCCCGCTCCCCCACCCCTCTTCGCCTCGTCCCAAATCCCCTACTCTTGCTCCCCCTTCCCCCTCTCCCTCCCCCACCCCATACCTGCGCCATCTGGTCTCCTCATCCAACTCTTCCTCCGCCTGCCCCTCCGCCACGCCCCGCTCCCCCACGTGCCCCACAACCTCCGCCACTCCGCTTCCCCCGCTGCTGCTAGTCCCCCCCGCGCTGCTGCCACTCCCGCCGCCGATGGCGCTGGCATACGCGCCAGGCGCGGAAGCCGCCGCGGCGGACGCGGCGGCGGAAACAGCAGCGGAGGCGGCAGGGATGTTGGTGGCCTTGGAGGGGTTCAGACGGCGGTGCAACTCCGATATGATGGCTGGCGCGCGGGGGGGGATGTAAGAGGGGGAGTGGGGGGGGGGGGGAGGGTGTAAGGGGAAGGGAGTAAGGGGAAGGGAAGCAGCACAGCAGGGGCGGCGGGGGGAATGTTGGTGGCCTTGGAGGGGTACAGATGGCGGTGCAACTCGGATATGATGGCTGGCGCGCGGTGGGGGGAGAGAGGGCGGGGGGTATGGGGGAAAAGGGAGGGGGGAAGGGGGAGGGGAGAGGAGGGAAAGGTAAGGGAAAAAAGGGGAGGGAGAAGGGGGGAGGGGGCGAGTTTCAAGGAAAAGCAATTAAGGGAGGGTGCAGAGTTGTATTGCGGCCAGTTGGCGCATAGGGGGCAGCAGGGCGAGGGGGGATTTAAAACACGAGCATCAGAGAGTGGGTGCGGAGCGATTGGCAGGGGATGCGGAGGTGGGGGAATGGTGAGAGGCAGCCTGACAGAGAAAGCGAAAGGAACAAGAACGGATAAGAAGGGGCAACAAGGGCCAAACAAGACCTGAGGAGTCGACGAGCGACTCGCCGTTGACGACGAGCACGGGGACCTTCTTGTAGGGCGACCACTTGAGCTCCTTCTTTCCCACCGGGTTCACCTCCACCACCCTGTACGGGATGTCGTAGTAGTCCAGGAAGGCTGCGGTGGAGTGGGGAGGGGGGGGTTGGTGGGGGAATGCAGCAAGGAGGAGAGAAGAAAAGCACGTGAGGGGTCGACGAGCGCGGTGACCTTCTTGCCCACGGGGTTCACCTCCACCACTCGGTACGGGATGTCGTAGTAGTCCAGAACAGCTGCGGAATCAAGCAGAGCACGCACGGGAAGGCGTGGCACGCAAGCGGTGTTTTCAATAGCACGGGGACCTGCTTGTTGGGCGAGCGCTTGAGCTCCTTCTTGCCCACCGGGTTCACCTCCACCACGCGGTACGGTATGTCATAGTACTCCAGGAAGGCTGCGGAAACAAGGAGCGCACTGAAATGGAACAGGCCGCGGTTGAGGATGATTTTTTTTGCACGTTCCAGCAAAACAGGTGTTTCAGCGAAGGATGCCAGTCACAATGTACCTTTGACCTTATTGCAGAAAGGGCACGCCTCGTACTGGTAAAGAACCACCTCCGCGTCGCGACCCAGATCCACCTCGGGCCGCTCCTTCGCCGCCACCGTTGCCGTGCCGGAAAACGCGGCGACCAATGAGAACGAGGCGCCAGCGGCCAGCAGCCAAGATCGAGCGGACGTTGACGACAAAGAAGGCGACGTAAGCGACGATGCGGAAGACGTCATCACGGATGGAACGGCGATCACGGATCGGGGAGTCATCGAAAGTGCGTGACTCGCAAGTGTACCAGTGAATGAAATGACGTTAGTAACGGATCTCGCACTAACGGGTTGGACGGTGACGGATCTGGCACTGACGGTTCCGAGAGGCGGAATGACGGGGACGTATGACGCATGGGTGGATGGCGGATCGCGAGGTGCATGTGGGGGAGGTAGATCTGAACACGTGCTGGCTGCTGGCGAAGCGGCGTGAGAAGATGCGAGATGCGAGATCGTGGGATGGGCGGTAACACAACGTTGGGCTTGATCGGACGGTCTAGCAGAGGCTAGAAGCAGTCTGAGCCTTCCCAGGCTGGAAACTGAACCTCTCGCCATGGCGTTGGGGGAAAACAGCCCAGAAAAATCCTTGTCCCCGCAAGCTACGGTGCGAGGTGCACGCTGCTAACGATCACGTCAGAGCACAGTCGAACGCCACAGAAGCGACCAAAATGGCAGCTTCAAGCAGCGGGGGACTCCTAGGAGGCTGTAATATGACTCGGATCGCATTGGCGTTCTGTACTTGGAGAATCTGTGGAGAATGAAACTGAGGACCAGGCGTCATCGGTTGGGTGCGGTGTGGTGCGGGAAGAATTCTCTTGCAACAGATAGAATTCGCGCTATTAAAATACCCGACATTGTGATCCTTAAGTGAGAAATTGTACAGTCTCTGCAAAAACCAGGGAGAAATAATGTTTTAGAATTTTGGTTTTACAAAAACAGCTTTGAAGACCTTCACCAGCACTGGTTGCTTCGTTCCTCCACGTGGTGATCTCGTAACCCATCCACGAGGGTACACCACGTCATCTCGTAAATCACACCACTTCCAGCTGTCCACGTGCAACCCCCCTGCCAGAAATTTCCCCCGCACCACCGGACTACTGATTCCCGCCACACTCCCCCAACCCAGAAATTCCCCCTCCCCCACTTCTGCCCCTTCCCCGCACGCTGGAACATTCTCCCACTCCACTCCCACACACGCTCGAGAATCCACACACCACCATTTTCCAACCTTCAGGGACGATACAGAAGGCTTCAACGGACTCAGTCGGCAGGGCTTACGCATTGGGCCAGCACAGGCCATATAGCTCGTTTATTTTAGAGACCATTGTTAGTTTCGAATTAATGTCTGGTGCTGCTCGTGCGCTTCTGGTCCGATTCCGCCCGTCTTTCGCGCTCTTAGCTCCACGGACGGTTCCTCTACCGAGGGATTTGCCATTGGCATCAGTGGCTGTCTCTCCGTACCTTTCTGCGTCGCGCGCTTCCCCGTACTCCGCTCTCCGCACGCTGACGTCAGCAGTCATGTCAGGCGCTCTTTCCACGGCCGCTGGCACTTCCGCGGCTGCTGTTGCGCCTTCCGCAGTTCCGCGCGCGCATTCCGTCGCGCGCGGGTCGTCCGCAAAGGGGGTCATTCAGATCCCGACCACCGCTCCTCGTGGCTTGCGCGGGGAGCCATGGCGCGGATTGCGTAGGCTGACTGGCGGAACCGTTGCGCCGTCAGCAGTTCTTGCGCGGAAGCTGGCCGCAAATTCTGCAAGAATTCCGCCCGTGTCGTGCTCCGCTGCGCCGTCCGGATCCGTCGCCACGGCTCCCGCCAACCAGCAAGGTCCGCCATTGTTGTGACTAGCCACTTCGCCTGGCCTCGATCTGCCGTCTTCCAGATCGCCGGCTTCTAGATTACGTTTATTAGCTCGACCGCTTATAAAGTCCTTCGCGGTTTCCACCCACCACCGCATCGATCGCCCTCGCCTTGCGCTCTCCATGCGCAAGTCTCCGCTGGTTGCGAGACTTATTGTTTGCTTGGTTTCCGCCCTGAAATTAGCACGGAAGGAGACGGATTCAAGGCTTACTGAAATGCTAGTCCCGCCTTTTCAATCCACAGTGACGCACCCTGCATCATTCTAACGGCCGCTTTTATTGCGCTCGGCAACACCCGACCGCACCCCATCACATCCCACCCCCTGACTCTCCCTTTTTCTCCCAATATCCTTCCTCCCCTTCCCCCCCCACCGCAGCGGCGAGCCCGGAGGTGGTGGCGCGGCTGGGGTTCGAGGAGGAGCGGCGGGAGCACGTTGCGGAGTACAACGCGGAGGCGACGGTGTACCGCCACGCGCGCACGGGCGCGCAGATCATGTCGCTGTGCTGCGCGGACGAGAACAAGGTCTTCGGCATCACCTTCCGCACGCCCCCGTGAGTCCGCGCAGTCATTTGTCTTAGCTCGCCAGGTGTCCACTCAGAACGACGAAGAGAGCGGGCAAAGAGAAGTGGAACGAACGAAGCCAGCAGTGCAAGAGGCGGTTCCGCCAAGGCATCAGTCGCAGCGCGTGGAGCTATGCCCGTCACACGAAATCAGGCAATGGTTGGTAGCCTAAGAAATCGTCTTATTTCGAATGACATTAGCTACAGTGCGTCAATCAGTGCCACCCTGATGTTGCGAGCCCAACTTGTGTGTGGACGCGTCGCTCAAAGACGGCCTTATTTCCCCTATTCATCATCTTTGCCTTGTTTGCTCATGTGTCCTCCACTCCCACCTCCCGCTTTCTCCTCTTCCTCCCCCGTTTCTCCTTCCGCCGCACCGTTCCCTCCCCCGTATTCTCCCCCGTGCCCCCCGCCTTGCGCGCTACAGCAAGGACAGCATGGGCATTCCGCACATTCTCGAGCACTCCGTGCTGTGCGGCTCGCGCAAGTACCCCGTTAAGGAGCCCTTCGTCGAACTCGCTAAGGGCTCGCTCAACACCTTCCTTAACGCGTTCACCTACCCCGACCGCACGTGCTACCCCGTAGCTTCCACGAACCTGCAGGTACGGCGTCTTGCAGCGTCTTTGACTGGTCGGCGCGCTCGCGCGTCGGTTCTCGTAATGCAAGAGATCCGCACGCTGAAACACTTGACAAGAGAGACATGGATCCGAAGCCACTGCACCGAATTGCACCCCTCTGTATCGCTTTCCCTTAAGCACCCTCCTCACACTTCAATCCACGGCCTTCAGCCATTCTCCATCCTTCATTGCACTATTCCGATTCGATATTGCGCGACCCGTTAGGACTTGCACAATCTAGTGGACTGGTACACGGATGCTGTAATTTGAGAGGCTTAAACAATTACCTCGTTATTGTGCAATCCGTTACAGGACTTTTACAACCTGGTGGACGTGTACCTGGACGCGGTGTTCTTCCCCAACTGCGTGCGCGACGAGAAGACGTTCCAGCAGGAGGGGTGGCACTACGAGCTCGATGATCCCAAGGAGGACATCACCTTCAAAGGTACACCGATGATCCCAAGGGCGACATTTACACTCAAATGTATTTGAGAGTCGTCTCAAAGCGGGAGGGGTGGCACTACGAGCTCGATGATCCCAAGGACGACATCACCTTCAAAGGTACGCCGATGGATCATGGTCCCAAGTAAGGAGCACGTCACCTCAGCGTGTAGATGGTATTTGAGAGTCGTTTCAAAGCAGGAGGGGTGGCCCTCGGAGCTCGATGATCCCAAGGACGATATCACCTTCAAAGGTACGCCGATGATCCCAAGGAGGGAGCACGTCACCTCAGAATCCAGAAGGTGTTTGACACGTCTTAGAGCAGGAGAGATGGCACTTCGAGCTCAATGATCCCAAGGACGATATCACCTTCAAAGGTTGATCAACGGCTACGATTAAGCTTCAAGATGCGGTGTGGACGGCTCAGATCTTAGTGGAAGTGTGAAATTGGACGGATGAGATTTGTGGGAGTCAGGGTGCACCAGGTGCGCTCCCATGGGTATCTTAAAAAAAATCTAACTCACTTTGAATTCACTATGGAAATTATCAATCTTTGTGTCACTCAAGTGCGCGTGTTTCTTCCTCGTGCCTTCCCCATCCCTCCCGTCCTGGGATTTTGCACCCATTCCTGCACGCCCCCATGCCGCCATGGCGTCACTCTTGGATGGCTGCAGGCGTGGTGTTCAACGAGATGAAGGGTGTGTACTCGCAGCCCGACTCCGTCTTCATGCGCGCCGTGCAGCAGGTGAGCAGTGAGGGAGGGAGGAGTTGCGGGAGGGGAAACAGGGGGGAGGGTGGGGAGGAGAAAGTGATGGAAGCCGAGCAGTTAAGGGCGTGTACTCTCAGCCCGACTCCGTCTTTATGTGCGCCGTGCAGCAGGTGAGGGGTGAGCGGTGAGGGGAGGAGGGGGGTGGAGGGGGGAAAGCGGGATGCGCGCCGTGCAGTGAAGGGCGTGTACTCGCAGCCTGACTTCATATTCATGCGTGCCGTGCAGCAGGTGCGGGGGGAAGAGGGGAAAGGGGGAGGGAAACGCGCGTAGTATAGCAGGCGAGGAAGGAAGTTGGGGGGATAGGTTGAGATGGGTGCAGAGGGTGGGAAAGGGGGGGGAGATAACATTCGTAGTGCCCTAGGTAAAGGGGGAAAGGGTTATGGACTATGGAAGCACTCGTGGTGGAACGCACATATGACGCTTCATAAGCTGAAAGAAGTATTGCGATGGAAGTTACTTGTGACGGATGGGGGAGTCCGCAGTGACGTTTGCACGCTTCTGCTCCCTTGCAGTTTCATCCCATCCCACCATTGGGCCACTCTCACCCCTTACTTTTCCACCCCACTCTCCCCTCCTCTTCCCCCTCCCTTGCCACACAGGCGCTGTTCCCCGACAACGAGTACGCGGTGGACAGTGGTGGAGATCCCAAGGTCATCCCGCAGCTCTCCTTCCAGGAGTTCCAGGACTTCCACGCGCAGTTCTACCACCCCTCCAATGCGCGCATCTGGTTCTACGGGGATGACGACCCCAACAAGCGCCTCGCCATGATTGCTGGTGAGGGAGGGGTGCTATGATGGATGGTGTAAGGACTGCTTCAAAGGGGTGGTGGTGCCATGTTGCTGGTGAGGGTAGGTGTGAGGGTTGCTATCAAGGGGTGGTGCTGCAGTGTCACAGCGCGCAGTTCTACCACCCCTCCAATGCGCGCATCTGGTTCTACGGGGATGACGACCCCAACAAGCGCCTTGCCATGATTGCCGGTGAGCCATGGTATAAGGGGTGGTAGCACAGGTGGTAAATGGGGTGGTAGAAGGGGGAATATGAGGGCGGGTGGTGCAGTACAAGCACAATACCAACCCTCCCGCCCCCCAATCTCCCCACCCGCCTCATCCTCCCCTCACCTCCCCATGTTCCTCAGCCCCTAATCTCCCTCTTAACCTTCCCTCCTTGCCTCCCCTGTGCCTGTCGCCCTCCAGAGTACCTGGACAAGTTCGACGCCAACCCAGCAGCACCCAAGGAGTCCCAGGTGTCAGCCCAGCCGCTCCTCTCCAAGCCCTGCCCCTCGTCACCACATTCTCAACCCACCCAATTCCCTCTCACCCTCCCTCCCTTTCCCCCCTTCCCTGCCCCCCTTCCCTGCTCCCTATCCCTCCAGAGTATCTCGACAAGTTTGACGCCAACCCAGCAGCGCCCAAGGAGTCCCAGGTGTCCGCCCAGCCGCTCCTCTCCAAGCCCTGGCGCATCGTCGACACCTACCCCTCCTCCGCCGACGCTGCCCCCTCCGAGTCCTCCGAAGGCGAATCAGCAGAAGGCGAAGAATCCTCCTCCTCCTCCTCCTCCTCCTCCTCCTCCTCCTCCTCAGCAGCAGCAGCAGCACCCAGGAGGCACATGACAGCTGTGAATTGGGTGCTCTCAGAGTCGCCACTCTCCCTCCCCCAGGAGCTCACTCTCGGCTTCCTCGACCATCTCCTCCTAGGCACGCCTGCTGCCCCCCTCCGCAAGAAGCTTCTGGAATCCGGGCTTGGGGAGGCCATTGTGGGCGGCGGGCTACAGGACGAGCTACGCCAGCCGGTGTTTTCCATCGGGCTGAAGGGCGTGGCGGCCGCCGATGTGCCTAAAGTGGAGCAGCTTGTAATGGAGGTTTTAGAGGAGCTGGAGAGGGACGGGTTCACCGAACCGGCGGTCGAAGCCGCTGTAAACACTGTCGAGTTTGCTCTTAGAGAGAACAACACGGGGTCGTTTCCGAGAGGCCTCTCCCTCATGCTGCGATCCATGGGCAAATGGATCTACGGTGGAGATCCCATCGAGCCGCTGCGATTCGAGGGGCCTCTGGCGGAATTTAAGGAGAAAATCCGCCAGCCGGGGGGGATTAAAGCCGTGTTCAGCCCGCTGATCCGGTCTTACCTACTAGGCAACCACCACAGGGTGACTGTGGAAATGCAGCCTGATCCCACCAAGGCAGATGCTGACGAGGAAGCAGAGCGGGCGGTGCTAGAGTCTTTCCGACAGAAGCTAGCGGAATCAGATCTAGAGAAGCTGGTAGAGGCGACTAAGGAGCTCAAGGAACGGCAGGAGACTCCCGACCCTCCCGAGGCGCTTCGGTGCGTGCCGAGCCTGCAGCTGGAGGACATCCCGAAGCAGCCGGTGCAGGTGCCGATAGCAGTGGAGAGAGATGGGTCAGGGGCGACTATCCTGCGCCACGACCTGTTCACCAACGACGTGCTTTATTTGGATCTGGCTCTCGATATGAGGCACCTTCCTGCTCACCTCGTGCCCCTCGTCTCCCTCTTCTGGTGAGATATAGCGTGCCTCACCTTCTCCCCATCTATCATTCCATCCTTCTCACTTGCTCACCTCGTTCCCCTGGTCTCGCTCTTCTGGTGAGTCCTATCATGCCCCACCTCCACCCACTATCCTGCGCCACGACCTGTTCACCAACGACGTGCTTTATGTGGACCTGGCTCTCGATATGAGGCACCTTCCTGCTCACCTGGTTCCCCTCGTCTCTCTTTTCTGGTGAGCCCATAGCGTGTCTTTGTGGTAAGTTCCGGTGTGCCTCGCTCAGCACCCCCACCATCCTGTGCCATGCGCCACCTTCCGGCCCACCTTGTGCCCCTTCTGGTGAGCCCTATGTCGCTCCCTCTATTCCCTGTCTATCCCTCATCGGGCGCAAGACGATTTCCCTCACCCCCTGTACCCTCCTCTTGCGCCCTCCCCCCTCGCTTCCTCCAGCCAATCGCTGTTGGAGATGGGCACAAAGGACATGGACTTTGTGGACCTCAACCAGCCCATCGGGTGCAAGACGGGTGGCATCTCCGTGTTCCCCCTCACCTTGTGCTCACCTGCTGCTCCCCGCCCCCGTCTTCTTTCCCCCTTCTTTCCTCCCCCCCTTCACCAGCCAATCACTGTTGGAGATGGGCACCAAGGACATGGACTTCGTGGACCTCAACCAGCTCATCGGGCGCAAGACAGGAGGCATCTCCGTGTTCCCCCTCACCTCCGCCAAGCGCGGCACCAAGCAGCCTGTCTCCTACCTCGTCGCCAGGGGCAAGGCCACGTCTGCTCAGGCAGCCGACCTGCTCAATCTGGTGAGTTAGTTGAATCGAATCCTGGACAGTGTGTTGCTTCCTGGGCAGGGGGTCGTGGGTTCCTCCTCATCCCCTTACCCGTGCTGCTGTGCGATGTGCAGCTGACGGACCAGCAGCGGTGGGACTCCATGCTTCATGCATCCCATATTACCGACCTTCTCTCCTGCCCTCCCACCAACCCTTTCCTCTCCCCTCTCCCCTCCAGGTGCGAGTGGTGCTGTGCGACGTGCAGCTGACAGACCAGCAGCGCTTCAAGCAGTTCGTGGCACAGAGGAAACAGGCCATGGAGGTGAGACCATGGGGATGGGGGTGGAGGTGAGACCATGGGGATGGGGGTGGAGGTGAGACCATGGGGATGGGGGTGGAGGTGAGACCATGGGGATGGGGGTGGAGGTGAGACCATGGGGATGGGGGTGGAGGTGAGACCATGGGGATGGGGGTGGAGGTGAGACCATGGGGATGGGGGTGGAGGTGAGACCATGGGGATGGGGGTGGAGGTGAGACCATGGGGATGGGGGTGGAGGTGAGACCATGGGGATGGGGGTGGAGGTGAGACCATGGGGATGGGGGTGGAGGTGAGACCATGGGGATGGGGGTGGAGGTGAGACCATGGGGATGGGGGTGGAGGTGAGACCATGGGGATGGGGGTGGAGGTGAGACCATGGGGATGGGGGTGGAGGTGAGACCATGGGGATGGGGGTGGAGGTGAGACCATGGGGATGGGGGTGGAGGTGAGACCATGGGGATGGGGGTGGAGGTGAGACCATGGGGATGGGGGTGGAGGTGAGACCATGGGGATGGGGGTGGAGGTGAGACCATGGGGATGGGGGTGGAGGTGAGACCATGGGGATGGGGGTGGAGGTGAGACCATGGGGATGGGGGTGGAGGTGAGACCATGGGGATGGGGGTGGAGGTGAGACCATGGGGATGGGGGTGGAGGTGAGACCATGGGGATGGGGGTGGAGGTGAGACCATGGGGATGGGGGTGGAGGTGAGACCATGGGGATGGGGGTGGAGGTGAGACCATGGGGATGGGGGTGGAGGTGAGACCATGGGGATGGGGGTGGAGGTGAGACCATGGGGATGGGGGTGGAGGTGAGACCATGGGGATGGGGGTGGAGGTGAGACCATGGGGATGGGGGTGGAGGTGAGACCATGGGGATGGGGGTGGAGGTGAGACCATGGGGATGGGGGTGGAGGTGAGACCATGGGGATGGGGGTGGAGGTGAGACCATGGGGATGGGGGTGGAGGTGAGACCATGGGGATGGGGGTGGAGGTGAGACCATGGGGATGGGGGTGGAGGTGAGACCATGGGGATGGGGGTGGAGGTGAGACCATGGGGATGGGGGTGGAGGTGAGACCATGGGGATGGGGGTGGAGGTGAGACCATGGGGATGGGGGTGGAGGTGAGACCATGGGGATGGGGGTGGAGGTGAGACCATGGGGATGGGGGTGGAGGTGAGACCATGGGGATGGGGGTGGAGGTGAGACCATGGGGATGGGGGTGGAGGTGAGACCATGGGGATGGGGGTGGAGGTGAGACCATGGGGATGGGGGTGGAGGTGAGACCATGGGGATGGGGGTGGAGGTGAGACCATGGGGATGGGGGTGGAGGTGAGACCATGGGGATGGGGGTGGAGGTGAGACCATGGGGATGGGGGTGGAGGTGAGACCATGGGGATGGGGGTGGAGGTGAGACCATGGGGATGGGGGTGGAGGTGAGACCATGGGGATGGGGGTGGAGGTGAGACCATGGGGATGGGGGTGGAGGTGAGACCATGGGGATGGGGGTGGAGGTGAGACCATGGGGATGGGGGTGGAGGTGAGACCATGGGGATGGGGGTGGAGGTGAGACCATGGGGATGGGGGTGGAGGTGAGACCATGGGGATGGGGGTGGAGGTGAGACCATGGGGATGGGGGTGGAGGTGAGACCATGGGGATGGGGGTGGAGGTGAGACCATGGGGATGGGGGTGGAGGTGAGACCATGGGGATGGGGGTGGAGGTGAGACCATGGGGATGGGGGTGGAGGTGAGACCATGGGGATGGGGGTGGAGGTGAGACCATGGGGATGGGGGTGGAGGTGAGACCATGGGGATGGGGGTGGAGGTGAGACCATGGGGATGGGGGTGGAGGTGAGACCATGGGGATGGGGGTGGAGGTGAGACCATGGGGATGGGGGTGGAGGTGAGACCATGGGGATGGGGGTGGAGGTGAGACCATGGGGATGGGGGTGGAGGTGAGACCATGGGGATGGGGGTGGAGGTGAGACCATGGGGATGGGGGTGGAGGTGAGACCATGGGGATGGGGGTGGAGGTGAGACCATGGGGATGGGGGTGGAGGTGAGACCATGGGGATGGGGGTGGAGGTGAGACCATGGGGATGGGGGTGGAGGTGAGACCATGGGGATGGGGGTGGAGGTGAGACCATGGGGATGGGGGTGGAGGTGAGACCATGGGGATGGGGGTGGAGGTGAGACCATGGGGATGGGGGTGGAGGTGAGACCATGGGGATGGGGGTGGAGGTGAGACCATGGGGATGGGGGTGGAGGTGAGACCATGGGGATGGGGGTGGAGGTGAGACCATGGGGATGGGGGTGGAGGTGAGACCATGGGGATGGGGGTGGAGGTGAGACCATGGGGATGGGGGTGGAGGTGAGACCATGGGGATGGGGGTGGAGGTGAGACCATGGGGATGGGGGTGGAGGTGAGACCATGGGGATGGGGGTGGAGGTGAGACCATGGGGATGGGGGTGGAGGTGAGACCATGGGGATGGGGGTGGAGGTGAGACCATGGGATGGGGGTGGAGGTGAGACCATGGGGATGGGGGTGGAGGTGAGACCATGGGGATGGGGGTGGAGGTGAGACCATGGGGATGGGGGTGGAGGTGAGACCATGGGGATGGGGGTGGAGGTGAGACCATGGGGATGGGGGTGGAGGTGAGACCATGGGGATGGGGGTGGAGGTGAGACCATGGGGATGGGGGTGGAGGTGAGACCATGGGGATGGGGGTGGAGGTGAGACCATGGGGATGGGGGTGGAGGTGAGACCATGGGGATGGGGGTGGAGGTGAGACCATGGGGATGGGGGTGGAGGTGAGACCATGGGGATGGGGGTGGAGGTGAGACCATGGGGATGGGGGTGGAGGTGAGACCATGGGGATGGGGGTGGAGGTGAGACCATGGGGATGGGGGTGGAGGTGAGACCATGGGGATGGGGGTGGAGGTGAGACCATGGGGATGGGGGTGGAGGTGAGACCATGGGGATGGGGGTGGAGGTGAGACCATGGGGATGGGGGTGGAGGTGAGACCATGGGGATGGGGGTGGAGGTGAGACCATGGGGATGGGGGTGGAGGTGAGACCATGGGGATGGGGGTGGAGGTGAGACCATGGGGATGGGGGTGGAGGTGAGACCATGGGGATGGGGGTGGAGGTGAGACCATGGGGATGGGGGTGGAGGTGAGACCATGGGGATGGGGGTGGAGGTGAGACCATGGGGATGGGGGTGGAGGTGAGACCATGGGGATGGGGGTGGAGGTGAGACCATGGGGATGGGGGTGGAGGTGAGACCATGGGGATGGGGGTGGAGGTGAGACCATGGGGATGGGGGTGGAGGTGAGACCATGGGGATGGGGGTGGAGGTGAGACCATGGGGATGGGGGTGGAGGTGAGACCATGGGGATGGGGGTGGAGGTGAGACCATGGGGATGGGGGTGGAGGTGAGACCATGGGGATGGGGTGGAGGTGAGACCATGGGGATGGGGGTGGAGGTGAGACCATGGGGATGGGGGTGGAGGTGAGACCATGGGGATGGGGGTGGAGGTGAGACCATGGGGATGGGGGTGGAGGTGAGACCATGGGGATGGGGGTGGAGGTGAGACCATGGGGATGGGGGTGGAGGTGAGACCATGGGGATGGGGGTGGAGGTGAGACCATGGGGATGGGGGTGGAGGTGAGACCATGGGGATGGGGGTGGAGGTGAGACCATGGGGATGGGGGTGGAGGTGAGACCATGGGGATGGGGGTGGAGGTGAGACCATGGGGATGGGGGTGGAGGTGAGACCATGGGGATGGGGGTGGAGGTGAGACCATGGGGATGGGGGTGGAGGTGAGACCATGGGGATGGGGGTGGAGGTGAGACCATGGGGATGGGGGTGGAGGTGAGACCATGGGGATGGGGGTGGAGGTGAGACCATGGGGATGGGGGTGGAGGTGAGACCATGGGGATGGGGGTGGAGGTGAGACCATGGGGATGGGGGTGGAGGTGAGACCATGGGGATGGGGGTGGAGGTGAGACCATGGGGATGGGGGTGGAGGTGAGACCATGGGGATGGGGGTGGAGGTGAGACCATGGGGATGGGGGTGGAGGTGAGACCATGGGGATGGGGGTGGAGGTGAGACCATGGGGATGGGGGTGGAGGTGAGACCATGGGGATGGGGGTGGAGGTGAGACCATGGGGATGGGGGTGGAGGTGAGACCATGGGGATGGGGGTGGAGGTGAGACCATGGGGATGGGGGTGGAGGTGAGACCATGGGGATGGGGGTGGAGGTGAGACCATGGGGATGGGGGTGGAGGTGAGACCATGGGGATGGGGGGTGGAGGTGAGACCATGGGGATGGGGGTGGAGGTGAGACCATGGGGATGGGGGTGGAGGTGAGACCATGGGGATGGGGGTGGAGGTGAGACCATGGGGATGGGGGTGGAGGTGAGACCATGGGGATGGGGGTGGAGGTGAGACCATGGGGATGGGGGTGGAGGTGAGACCATGGGGATGGGGGTGGAGGTGAGACCATGGGGATGGGGGTGGAGGTGAGACCATGGGGATGGGGGTGGAGGTGAGACCATGGGGATGGGGGTGGAGGTGAGACCATGGGGATGGGGGTGGAGGTGAGACCATGGGGATGGGGGTGGAGGTGAGACCATGGGGATGGGGGTGGAGGTGAGACCATGGGGATGGGGGTGGAGGTGAGACCATGGGGATGGGGGTGGAGGTGAGACCATGGGGATGGGGGTGGAGGTGAGACCATGGGGATGGGGGTGGAGGTGAGACCATGGGGATGGGGGTGGAGGTGAGACCATGGGGATGGGGGTGGAGGTGAGACCATGGGGATGGGGGTGGAGGTGAGACCATGGGGATGGGGGTGGAGGTGAGACCATGGGGATGGGGGTGGAGGTGAGACCATGGGGATGGGGGTGGAGGTGAGACCATGGGGATGGGGGTGGAGGTGAGACCATGGGGATGGGGGTGGAGGTGAGACCATGGGGATGGGGGTGGAGGTGAGACCATGGGGATGGGGGTGGAGGTGAGACCATGGGGATGGGGGTGGAGGTGAGACCATGGGGATGGGGGTGGAGGTGAGACCATGGGGATGGGGGTGGAGGTGAGACCATGGGGATGGGGGTGGAGGTGAGACCATGGGGATGGGGGTGGAGGTGAGACCATGGGGATGGGGGTGGAGGTGAGACCATGGGGATGGGGGTGGAGGTGAGACCATGGGGATGGGGGTGGAGGTGAGACCATGGGGATGGGGGTGGAGGTGAGACCATGGGGATGGGGGTGGAGGTGAGACCATGGGGATGGGGGTGGAGGTGAGACCATGGGGATGGGGGTGGAGGTGAGACCATGGGGATGGGGGTGGAGGTGAGACCATGGGGATGGGGGTGGAGGTGAGACCATGGGGATGGGGGTGGAGGTGAGACCATGGGGATGGGGGTGGAGGTGAGACCATGGGGATGGGGGTGGAGGTGAGACCATGGGGATGGGGGTGGAGGTGAGACCATGGGGATGGGGGTGGAGGTGAGACCATGGGGATGGGGGTGGAGGTGAGACCATGGGGATGGGGGTGGAGGTGAGACCATGGGGATGGGGGTGGAGGTGAGACCATGGGGATGGGGGTGGAGGTGAGACCATGGGGATGGGGGTGGAGGTGAGACCATGGGGATGGGGGTGGAGGTGAGACCATGGGGATGGGGGTGGAGGTGAGACCATGGGGATGGGGGTGGAGGTGAGACCATGGGGATGGGGGTGGAGGTGAGACCATGGGGATGGGGGTGGAGGTGAGACCATGGGGATGGGGGTGGAGGTGAGACCATGGGGATGGGGGTGGAGGTGAGACCATGGGGATGGGGGTGGAGGTGAGACCATGGGGATGGGGGTGGAGGTGAGACCATGGGGATGGGGGTGGAGGTGAGACCATGGGGATGGGGGTGGAGGTGAGACCATGGGGATGGGGGTGGAGGTGAGACCATGGGGATGGGGGTGGAGGTGAGACCATGGGGATGGGGGTGGAGGTGAGACCATGGGGATGGGGGTGGAGGTGAGACCATGGGGATGGGGGTGGAGGTGAGACCATGGGGATGGGGGTGGAGGTGAGACCATGGGGATGGGGGTGGAGGTGAGACCATGGGGATGGGGGTGGAGGTGAGACCATGGGGATGGGGGTGGAGGTGAGACCATGGGGATGGGGGTGGAGGTGAGACCATGGGGATGGGGGTGGAGGTGAGACCATGGGGATGGGGGTGGAGGTGAGACCATGGGGATGGGGGTGGAGGTGAGACCATGGGGATGGGGGTGGAGGTGAGACCATGGGGATGGGGGTGGAGGTGAGACCATGGGGATGGGGGTGGAGGTGAGACCATGGGGATGGGGGTGGAGGTGAGACCATGGGGATGGGGGTGGAGGTGAGACCATGGGGATGGGGGTGGAGGTGAGACCATGGGGATGGGGGTGGAGGTGAGACCATGGGGATGGGGGTGGAGGTGAGACCATGGGGATGGGGGTGGAGGTGAGACCATGGGGATGGGGGTGGAGGTGAGACCATGGGGATGGGGGTGGAGGTGAGACCATGGGGATGGGGGTGGAGGTGAGACCATGGGGATGGGGGTGGAGGTGAGACCATGGGGATGGGGGTGGAGGTGAGACCATGGGGATGGGGGTGGAGGTGAGACCATGGGGATGGGGGTGGAGGTGAGACCATGGGGATGGGGGTGGAGGTGAGACCATGGGGATGGGGGTGGAGGTGAGACCATGGGGATGGGGGTGGAGGTGAGACCATGGGGATGGGGGTGGAGGTGAGACCATGGGGATGGGGGTGGAGGTGAGACCATGGGGATGGGGGTGGAGGTGAGACCATGGGGATGGGGGTGGAGGTGAGACCATGGGGATGGGGGTGGAGGTGAGACCATGGGGATGGGGGTGGAGGTGAGACCATGGGGATGGGGGTGGAGGTGAGACCATGGGGATGGGGGTGGAGGTGAGACCATGGGGATGGGGGTGGAGGTGAGACCATGGGGATGGGGGTGGAGGTGAGACCATGGGGATGGGGGTGGAGGTGAGACCATGGGGATGGGGGTGGAGGTGAGACCATGGGGATGGGGGTGGAGGTGAGACCATGGGGATGGGGGTGGAGGTGAGACCATGGGGATGGGGGTGGAGGTGAGACCATGGGGATGGGGGTGGAGGTGAGACCATGGGGATGGGGGTGGAGGTGAGACCATGGGGATGGGGGTGGAGGTGAGACCATGGGGATGGGGGTGGAGGTGAGACCATGGGGATGGGGGTGGAGGTGAGACCATGGGGATGGGGGTGGAGGTGAGACCATGGGGATGGGGGTGGAGGTGAGACCATGGGGATGGGGGTGGAGGTGAGACCATGGGGATGGGGGTGGAGGTGAGACCATGGGGATGGGGGTGGAGGTGAGACCATGGGGATGGGGGTGGAGGTGAGACCATGGGGATGGGGGTGGAGGTGAGACCATGGGGATGGGGTGGAGGTGAGACCATGGGGATGGGGGTGGAGGTGAGACCATGGGGATGGGGGTGGAGGTGAGACCATGGGGATGGGGGTGGAGGTGAGACCATGGGGATGGGGGTGGAGGTGAGACCATGGGGATGGGGGTGGAGGTGAGACCATGGGGATGGGGGTGGAGGTGAGACCATGGGGATGGGGGTGGAGGTGAGACCATGGGGATGGGGGTGGAGGTGAGACCATGGGGATGGGGGTGGAGGTGAGACCATGGGGATGGGGGTGGAGGTGAGACCATGGGGATGGGGGTGGAGGTGAGACCATGGGGATGGGGGTGGAGGTGAGACCATGGGGATGGGGGTGGAGGTGAGACCATGGGGATGGGGGTGGAGGTGAGACCATGGGGATGGGGGTGGAGGTGAGACCATGGGGATGGGGGTGGAGGTGAGACCATGGGGATGGGGGTGGAGGTGAGACCATGGGGATGGGGGTGGAGGTGAGACCATGGGGATGGGGGTGGAGGTGAGACCATGGGGATGGGGGTGGAGGTGAGACCATGGGGATGGGGGTGGAGGTGAGACCATGGGGATGGGGGTGGAGGTGAGACCATGGGGATGGGGGTGGAGGTGAGACCATGGGGATGGGGGTGGAGGTGAGACCATGGGGATGGGGGTGGAGGTGAGACCATGGGGATGGGGGTGGAGGTGAGACCATGGGGATGGGGGTGGAGGTGAGACCATGGGGATGGGGGTGGAGGTGAGACCATGGGGATGGGGGTGGAGGTGAGACCATGGGGATGGGGGTGGAGGTGAGACCATGGGGATGGGGGTGGAGGTGAGACCATGGGGATGGGGGTGGAGGTGAGACCATGGGGATGGGGGTGGAGGTGAGACCATGGGGATGGGGTGGAGGTGAGACCATGGGGATGGGGGTGGAGGTGAGACCATGGGGATGGGGGTGGAGGTGAGACCATGGGGATGGGGGTGGAGGTGAGACCATGGGGATGGGGGTGGAGGTGAGACCATGGGGATGGGGGTGGAGGTGAGACCATGGGGATGGGGGTGGAGGTGAGACCATGGGGATGGGGGTGGAGGTGAGACCATGGGGATGGGGGTGGAGGTGAGACCATGGGGATGGGGGTGGAGGTGAGACCATGGGGATGGGGGTGGAGGTGAGACCATGGGGATGGGGGTGGAGGTGAGACCATGGGGATGGGGGTGGAGGTGAGACCATGGGGATGGGGGTGGAGGTGAGACCATGGGGATGGGGGTGGAGGTGAGACCATGGGGATGGGGGTGGAGGTGAGACCATGGGGATGGGGGTGGAGGTGAGACCATGGGGATGGGGGTGGAGGTGAGACCATGGGGATGGGGGTGGAGGTGAGACCATGGGGATGGGGGTGGAGGTGAGACCATGGGGATGGGGGTGGAGGTGAGACCATGGGGATGGGGGTGGAGGTGAGACCATGGGGATGGGGGTGGAGGTGAGACCATGGGGATGGGGGAGGGAGACCATGGGGAGGGGGTGGAGGTGAGACCATGGGGATGGGGGTGGAGGTGAGACCATGGGGATGGGGGTGGAGGTGAGACCATGGGGATGGGGGTGGAGGTGAGACCATGGGGATGGGGGTGGAGGTGAGACCATGGGGATGGGGGTGGAGGTGAGACCATGGGGATGGGGGTGGAGGTGAGACCATGGGGATGGGGTGGAGGTGAGACCATGGGGATGGGGGTGGAGGTGAGACCATGGGGATGGGGGTGGAGGTGAGACCATGGGGATGGGGTGGAGGTGAGACCATGGGGATGGGGGTGGAGGTGAGACCATGGGGATGGGGGTGGAGGTGAGACCATGGGGATGGGGGTGGAGGTGAGACCATGGGGATGGGGGTGGAGGTGAGACCATGGGGATGGGGGTGGAGGTGAGACCATGGGGATGGGGGTGGAGGTGAGACCATGGGGATGGGGGTGGAGGTGAGACCATGGGGATGGGGGTGGAGGTGAGACCATGGGGATGGGGGTGGAGGTGAGACCATGGGGATGGGGGTGGAGGTGAGACCATGGGGATGGGGGTGGAGGTGAGACCATGGGGATGGGGGTGGAGGTGAGACCATGGGGATGGGGGTGGAGGTGAGACCATGGGGATGGGGGTGGAGGTGAGACCATGGGGATGGGGGTGGAGGTGAGACCATGGGGATGGGGGTGGAGGTGAGACCATGGGGATGGGGGTGGAGGTGAGACCATGGGGATGGGGGTGGAGGTGAGACCATGGGGATGGGGGTGGAGGTGAGACCATGGGGATGGGGGTGGAGGTGAGACCATGGGGATGGGGGTGGAGGTGAGACCATGGGGATGGGGGTGGAGGTGAGACCATGGGGATGGGGGTGGAGGTGAGACCATGGGGATGGGGGTGGAGGTGAGACCATGGGGATGGGGGTGGAGGTGAGACCATGGGGATGGGGGTGGAGGTGAGACCATGGGGATGGGGGTGGAGGTGAGACCATGGGGATGGGGGTGGAGGTGAGACCATGGGGATGGGGGTGGAGGTGAGACCATGGGGATGGGGGTGGAGGTGAGACCATGGGGATGGGGGTGGAGGTGAGACCATGGGGATGGGGGTGGAGGTGAGACCATGGGGATGGGGGTGGAGGTGAGACCATGGGGATGGGGGTGGAGGTGAGACCATGGGGATGGGGGTGGAGGTGAGACCATGGGGATGGGGGTGGAGGTGAGACCATGGGGATGGGGGTGGAGGTGAGACCATGGGGATGGGGGTGGAGGTGAGACCATGGGGATGGGGGTGGAGGTGAGACCATGGGGATGGGGGTGGAGGTGAGACCATGGGGATGGGGGTGGAGGTGAGACCATGGGGATGGGGGTGGAGGTGAGACCATGGGGATGGGGGTGGAGGTGAGACCATGGGGATGGGGGTGGAGGTGAGACCATGGGGATGGGGGTGGAGGTGAGACCATGGGGATGGGGGTGGAGGTGAGACCATGGGATGGGGGTGGAGGTGAGACCATGGGGATGGGGGTGGAGGTGAGACCATGGGGATGGGGGTGGAGGTGAGACCATGGGGATGGGGGTGGAGGTGAGACCATGGGGATGGGGGTGGAGGTGAGACCATGGGGATGGGGGTGGAGGTGAGACCATGGGGATGGGGGTGGAGGTGAGACCATGGGGATGGGGGTGGAGGTGAGACCATGGGGATGGGGGTGGAGGTGAGACCATGGGGATGGGGGTGGAGGTGAGACCATGGGGATGGGGGTGGAGGTGAGACCATGGGGATGGGGGTGGAGGTGAGACCATGGGGATGGGGGTGGAGGTGAGACCATGGGGATGGGGGTGGAGGTGAGACCATGGGGATGGGGGTGGAGGTGAGACCATGGGGATGGGGGTGGAGGTGAGACCATGGGGATGGGGGTGGAGGTGAGACCATGGGGATGGGGGTGGAGGTGAGACCATGGGGATGGGGGTGGAGGTGAGACCATGGGGATGGGGGTGGAGGTGAGACCATGGGGATGGGGGTGGAGGTGAGACCATGGGGATGGGGGTGGAGGTGAGACCATGGGGATGGGGGTGGAGGTGAGACCATGGGGATGGGGGTGGAGGTGAGACCATGGGGATGGGGGTGGAGGTGAGACCATGGGGATGGGGGTGGAGGTGAGACCATGGGGATGGGGGTGGAGGTGAGACCATGGGGATGGGGGTGGAGGTGAGACCATGGGGATGGGGGTGGAGGTGAGACCATGGGGATGGGGGTGGAGGTGAGACCATGGGGATGGGGGTGGAGGTGAGGACCATGGGGATGGGGGTGGAGGTGAGACCATGGGGATGGGGGTGGAGGTGAGACCATGGGGATGGGGGTGGAGGTGAGACCATGGGGATGGGGGTGGAGGTGAGACCATGGGGATGGGGGTGGAGGTGAGACCATGGGGATGGGGGTGGAGGTGAGACCATGGGGATGGGGGTGGAGGTGAGACCATGGGGATGGGGGTGGAGGTGAGACCATGGGGATGGGGGTGGAGGTGAGACCATGGGGATGGGGGTGGAGGTGAGACCATGGGGATGGGGGTGGAGGTGAGACCATGGGGATGGGGGTGGAGGTGAGACCATGGGGATGGGGGTGGAGGTGAGACCATGGGGATGGGGGTGGAGGTGAGACCATGGGGATGGGGGTGGAGGTGAGACCATGGGGATGGGGGTGGAGGTGAGACCATGGGGATGGGGGTGGAGGTGAGACCATGGGGATGGGGGTGGAGGTGAGACCATGGGGATGGGGGGTGGAGGTGAGACCATGGGGATGGGGGTGGAGGTGAGACCATGGGGATGGGGGTGGAGGTGAGACCATGGGGATGGGGGTGGAGGTGAGACCATGGGGATGGGGGTGGAGGTGAGACCATGGGGATGGGGGTGGAGGTGAGACCATGGGGATGGGGGTGGAGGTGAGACCATGGGGATGGGGGTGGAGGTGAGACCATGGGGATGGGGGTGGAGGTGAGACCATGGGGATGGGGGTGGAGGTGAGACCATGGGGATGGGGGTGGAGGTGAGACCATGGGGATGGGGGTGGAGGTGAGACCATGGGGATGGGGGTGGAGGTGAGACCATGGGGATGGGGGTGGAGGTGAGACCATGGGGATGGGGGTGGAGGTGAGACCATGGGGATGGGGGTGGAGGTGAGACCATGGGGATGGGGGTGGAGGTGAGACCATGGGGATGGGGGTGGAGGTGAGACCATGGGATGGGGGTGGAGGTGAGACCATGGGGATGGGGGTGGAGGTGAGACCATGGGGATGGGGGTGGAGGTGAGACCATGGGGATGGGGGTGGAGGTGAGACCATGGGGATGGGGGTGGAGGTGAGACCATGGGGATGGGGGTGGAGGTGAGACCATGGGGATGGGGGTGGAGGTGAGACCATGGGGATGGGGGTGGAGGTGAGACCATGGGGATGGGGGTGGAGGTGAGACCATGGGGATGGGGGTGGAGGTGAGACCATGGGGATGGGGGTGGAGGTGAGACCATGGGGATGGGGGTGGAGGTGAGACCATGGGGATGGGGGTGGAGGTGAGACCATGGGGATGGGGGTGGAGGTGAGACCATGGGGATGGGGGTGGAGGTGAGACCATGGGGATGGGGGTGGAGGTGAGACCATGGGGATGGGGGTGGAGGTGAGACCATGGGGATGGGGGTGGAGGTGAGACCATGGGGATGGGGGTGGAGGTGAGACCATGGGGATGGGGGTGGAGGTGAGACCATGGGGATGGGGGTGGAGGTGAGACCATGGGGATGGGGGTGGAGGTGAGACCATGGGGATGGGGGTGGAGGTGAGACCATGGGGATGGGGGTGGAGGTGAGACCATGGGGATGGGGGTGGAGGTGAGACCATGGGGATGGGGGTGGAGGTGAGACCATGGGGATGGGGGTGGAGGTGAGACCATGGGGATGGGGGTGGAGGTGAGACCATGGGGATGGGGGTGGAGGTGAGACCATGGGGATGGGGGTGGAGGTGAGACCATGGGGATGGGGGTGGAGGTGAGACCATGGGGATGGGGGTGGAGGTGAGACCATGGGGATGGGGGTGGAGGTGAGACCATGGGGATGGGGGTGGAGGTGAGACCATGGGGATGGGGGTGGAGGTGAGACCATGGGGATGGGGGTGGAGGTGAGACCATGGGGATGGGGGTGGAGGTGAGACCATGGGGATGGGGGTGGAGGTGAGACCATGGGGATGGGGGTGGAGGTGAGACCATGGGGATGGGGGTGGAGGTGAGACCATGGGGATGGGGGTGGAGGTGAGACCATGGGGATGGGGGTGGAGGTGAGACCATGGGGATGGGGGTGGAGGTGAGACCATGGGGATGGGGGTGGAGGTGAGACCATGGGGATGGGGGTGGAGGTGAGACCATGGGGATGGGGGTGGAGGTGAGACCATGGGGATGGGGGTGGAGGTGAGACCATGGGGATGGGGGTGGAGGTGAGACCATGGGGATGGGGGTGGAGGTGAGACCATGGGGATGGGGGTGGAGGTGAGACCATGGGGATGGGGGTGGAGGTGAGACCATGGGGATGGGGGTGGAGGTGAGACCATGGGGATGGGGGTGGAGGTGAGACCATGGGGGAGTGAGACCATGGGATGGTGGAGGTGAGACCATGGGGATGGGGGTGGAGGTGAGACCATGGGGATGGGGGTGGAGGTGAGACCATGGGGATGGGGGTGGAGGTGAGACCATGGGGATGGGGGTGGAGGTGAGACCATGGGGATGGGGGTGGAGGTGAGACCATGGGGATGGGGGTGGAGGTGAGACCATGGGGATGGGGGTGGAGGTGAGACCATGGGGATGGGGGTGGAGGTGAGACCATGGGGATGGGGGTGGAGGTGAGACCATGGGGATGGGGGTGGAGGTGAGACCATGGGGATGGGGGGTGGAGGTGAGACCATGGGGATGGGGGTGGAGGTGAGACCATGGGGATGGGGGTGGAGGTGAGACCATGGGGATGGGGGTGGAGGTGAGACCATGGGGATGGGGGTGGAGGTGAGACCATGGGGATGGGGGTGGAGGTGAGACCATGGGGATGGGGGTGGAGGTGAGACCATGGGGATGGGGGTGGAGGTGAGACCATGGGGATGGGGGTGGAGGTGAGACCATGGGATGGGGGTGGAGGTGAGACCATGGGGATGGGGGTGGAGGTGAGACCATGGGGATGGGGGTGGAGGTGAGACCATGGGGATGGGGGTGGAGGTGAGACCATGGGGATGGGGGTGGAGGTGAGACCATGGGGATGGGGGTGGAGGTGAGACCATGGGGATGGGGGTGGAGGTGAGACCATGGGGATGGGGGTGGAGGTGAGACCATGGGGATGGGGGTGGAGGTGAGACCATGGGGATGGGGGTGGAGGTGAGACCATGGGGATGGGGGTGGAGGTGAGACCATGGGATGGGGGTGGAGGTGAGACCATGGGGATGGGGGTGGAGGTGAGACCATGGGGATGGGGGTGGAGGTGAGACCATGGGGATGGGGGTGGAGGTGAGACCATGGGGATGGGGGTGGAGGTGAGACCATGGGGATGGGGGTGGAGGTGAGACCATGGGGAGGTGGAGGTGAGCATGGGGATGGGGGTGGAGGTGAGGACCATGGGGATGGGGGTGGAGGTGAGACCATGGGGATGGGGGTGGAGGTGAGACCATGGGGATGGGGGTGGAGGTGAGACCATGGGATGGGGGTGGAGGTGAGACCATGGGGATGGGGGTGGAGGTGAGACCATGGGGATGGGGGTGGAGGTGAGACCATGGGGATGGGGGTGGAGGTGAGACCATGGGGATGGGGGTGGAGGTGAGACCATGGGGATGGGGGTGGAGGTGAGGACATGGGGAATGGGGGGTGGAGGTGAGACCATGGGGATGGGGGTGGAGGTGAGACCATGGGGATGGGGGTGGAGGTGAGACCATGGGGATGGGGGTGGAGGTGAGACCATGGGGATGGGGGTGGAGGTGAGACCATGGGGATGGGGGTGGAGGTGAGACCATGGGGATGGGGGTGGAGGTGAGACCATGGGGATGGGGGTGGAGGTGAGACCATGGGGATGGGGGTGGAGGTGAGACCATGGGGATGGGGGTGGAGGTGAGACCATGGGGATGGGGGTGGAGGTGAGACCATGGGGATGGGGGTGGAGGTGAGACCATGGGGATGGGGGTGGAGGTGAGACCATGGGGATGGGGGTGGAGGTGAGACCATGGGGATGGGGGTGGAGGTGAGACCATGGGGATGGGGGTGGAGGTGAGACCATGGGGATGGGGGTGGAGGTGAGACCATGGGGATGGGGGTGGAGGTGAGACCATGGGGATGGGGGTGGAGGTGAGACCATGGGGATGGGGGTGGAGGTGAGACCATGGGGATGGGGGTGGAGGTGAGACCATGGGGATGGGGGTGGAGGTGAGACCATGGGGATGGGGGTGGAGGTGAGACCATGGGGATGGGGGTGGAGGTGAGACCATGGGGATGGGGGTGGAGGTGAGACCATGGGGATGGGGGTGGAGGTGAGACCATGGGGATGGGGGTGGAGGTGAGACCATGGGGATGGGGGTGGAGGTGAGACCATGGGGATGGGGGTGGAGGTGAGACCATGGGGATGGGGGTGGAGGTGAGACCATGGGGATGGGGGTGGAGGTGAGACCATGGGGATGGGGGTGGAGGTGAGACCATGGGGATGGGGGTGGAGGTGAGACCATGGGGATGGGGGTGGAGGTGAGACCATGGGGATGGGGGTGGAGGTGAGACCATGGGGATGGGGGTGGAGGTGAGACCATGGGGATGGGGGTGGAGGTGAGACCATGGGGATGGGGGTGGAGGTGAGACCATGGGGATGGGGGTGGAGGTGAGACCATGGGGATGGGGGTGGAGGTGAGACCATGGGGATGGGGGTGGAGGTGAGACCATGGGGATGGGGGTGGAGGTGAGACCATGGGGATGGGGGTGGAGGTGAGACCATGGGGATGGGGGTGGAGGTGAGACCATGGGGATGGGGGTGGAGGTGAGACCATGGGGATGGGGGTGGAGGTGAGACCATGGGGATGGGGGTGGAGGTGAGACCATGGGGATGGGGGTGGAGGTGAGACCATGGGGATGGGGGTGGAGGTGAGACCATGGGGATGGGGGTGGAGGTGAGACCATGGGGATGGGGGTGGAGGTGAGACCATGGGGATGGGGGTGGAGGTGAGACCATGGGGATGGGGGTGGAGGTGAGACCATGGGGATGGGGGTGGAGGTGAGACCATGGGGATGGGGGTGAGGGGATGGGGGTGGAGGTGAGACCATGGGGATGGGGGTGAGGGATGGGGATGGGGGTGGAGGTGAGACCATGGGGATGGGGGTGGAGGTGAGACCATGGGGATGGGGGTGGAGGTGAGACCATGGGGATGGGGGTGGAGGTGAGACCATGGGGATGGGGGTGGAGGTGAGACCATGGGGATGGGGGTGGAGGTGAGACCATGGGGATGGGGGTGGAGGTGAGACCATGGGGATGGGGGTGGAGGTGAGACCATGGGGATGGGGGTGGAGGTGAGACCATGGGGATGGGGGTGGAGGTGAGACCATGGGGATGGGGGTGGAGGTGAGACCATGGGGATGGGGGTGGAGGTGAGACCATGGGGATGGGGGTGGAGGTGAGACCATGGGGATGGGGGTGGAGGTGAGACCATGGGGATGGGGGTGGAGGTGAGACCATGGGGATGGGGGTGGAGGTGAGACCATGGGGATGGGGGTGGAGGTGAGACCATGGGGATGGGGGTGGAGGTGAGACCATGGGGATGGGGGTGGAGGTGAGACCATGGGGATGGGGGTGAGGGGATGGGGGTGGAGGTGAGACCATGGGGGTGGAGGTGAGGGGATGGGGGTGGAGGTGAGGGGATGGGGGTGGAGGTGAGGGGATGGGGGTGGAGGTGAGGGGATGGGGGTGGAGGTGAGGGGATGGGGGTTGTTGAGGTGAGGGGATGGGGGTCACGGCAAGTGCGTTTTTGTTTTTCCTTCTATTCACCCGGTTTGAGCATGTTCCTCCCTTCCTTTCTCCATCACTCCTCAGAAATAGTCCCCTTGCCCTTCTCCTCACCCTATCCAAACGTCTCCAATCTCTTTCCCCATTCTTTCCCACCTCTACCCTGCCCTCTCCCCACCTCCCCTTCTCCTCGTCGCCTCTGTCTCCCTCCTACTAGTCACGCTTCCTTGGCAGCGGGCGCAGCATTGCTTTAACTTACCCTCCCCTGCCCTACCCTCCCCGCCCCTCCTCTCCTCTCCCTTTCCCTCCCCTCCACTCCCCTCCCCTCCCATCCCTCCTCCGTTCCCTCCTCTCCACCTCCCATCACCAGTCGCGCTTCCTGGGCAGCGGGCACAGCATTGCCGCGTCGCGATTGGACGCCATGGACAGCCTGGCGGGATGGGCCAATGAGCAGATGGGCGGCTACAGGTGAGCCGACGGGGGGGTGTGGGGGATAGAGGTGGGGGGATGGGGGAACGGATAGATTGGCATGGCAGGTTTTCTCGTGTGTTTTGAGCGATTGAATGCCAAGGACAGCCTGGCGGGATGGGCCAATGAGCAGGTGGGCGGCTACAGGTGAGCGCATGGGGGATAGGATGTAAGGGTGGGGGATTGCGCGGGATTGTTTATGTGTTTCTGCTAGTGGAGCGTGGAGCCTACTGTAAACAGTAGTCAGTACTCTCCCCTGTTATGATCTCACTGTATAATACAAGTTTCAGCCTTGTCATATCTAAAGCCCTGTGCTTTGGGATGCTGACACATGTGTGGCTGAGGGGAGCACAGGGCGAGGGGGGGGGGGGGGGTTGAAGGGGAGGAGTGGGTGCTGTGGAATGTGGGCACGTGGGAGTGTTAGCAGCCTTGTCATATCTAAAGCCCTGGGCTTTGGGATGTTGACACATGTGTGGCTGAGGGGAGCAGGAAGAAGGGGGAGAAGAATGGGAGGGGGGATGGGGGTGGGGGCGTCTCTCGTGTCTTCCCCTTCGTGCAAGAATACTTCGTCACCTTTCTCTGCATGCCTTCTGACTTCCGTACTCGATCCCACATTCTTTTGCCTGTTATCTGCTTTGACGCTCTCACTCTCACTCGCCTCAATATTTAGCTTCTGCACTCTGTCTTCAAGAATCCCTCCTCTTCCTCCCCTTCTCGCGCTCCTTCCTTCTTCCAGCTATCTGCAGTACTTGAGAGCTCTGGAGAAGCGAGTGGATGAGGATTGGCCAGGTGTCGCCGCCTCATTGGAGCAGATCCGCCAGGCAGTGCTCACTGCTGACGGGGCAGTGGTCAACCTCACAGCTGACGCTGCCACGCTGGACAAGGCTGACGTGGCAGTGAGGGAGCTGCTGGCTTCCCTGCCAGCTCAGCGTGCACAGGTGGCAGGCTCCGGTTGGTCGACTCTGCCTGTGAAGAATGAAGCCTTCCTGGTCCCCACGCAGGTGTGTATTTGGGAAATATGGGGGATGCAGGAGGCTGCGTGCAGGCAGGCGGGCGGGTGGGTGGGCGGGCGGGCGGGCGGGTGGGTGTGGGTGTCAACGGTCGGTTGGTTTAGCCTATGATCTTTCAACCCCTCCCCCTCCACAATCCCCTCTCCCCTTCACGCCCTTGGGTGAACCATGTCTGCAAGGCAGTGGATCCCATATCCTTCTGTCCCTTCCCTTCTTCCCCTACTGAACCTCCTCCTCACACCCCTCTCTACCTCCCCAGGTGAACTATGTGGGCAAGGCAGTGAACCTGTACGATGCAGCGGGGTACAATCTGAGTGGCAGTGCCTACGTGGCATCCAAGCTGGTCGGCATGAGCTGGCTGTGGGACCGCGTGCGTGTCAGCGGCGGCGCGTATGGTGGCTTCTGTGACTTTGACTCGCACTCCGGTAAGTATATCAGTCGACTCAAATGTTTGCATGAGCTGGCTGTGTGACTGTGTGCGCATGAGCAGCGGCCCGTATGGTGGCTTCTGTGACGTCGACTCGCACCCCGGTGAGATACCACTTGCATGACATCACACTCCTTGTGAGCGATTTTTAAGAATTCTAAAAAATGGTCAGCGGCGGCGCGTACGGCGGCTTCTGTGACTTCGACTTGCACTCTGGTGAGTTTTCAGTCGACTCAAATGTTGGCATGAGCTGGCTGTGTGACCGTGTGCGCTCCGTCAGAAGATGCTTCACACTCCTGAAACTGTCCTCAGCCTTTGCCTCTGCCCTCTGTCGGAAAATGCTTATCTAACCCTGTACTCACTCTGTCACTTTACCCTCTCCCGCTTTCCCACCAGGTGTCTTCACCTTCCTGTCATACCGCGACCCCAACCTGCTGTCTACCCTTGACAACTACGACGGCGCCGTGGAGTTCCTGAGGCAGTTGCACTCAAGGCCATTAGCACTCACTCACTGCATTCCTCTCCCTTCTCTTCACCAGGCGTCTTCACCTTCCTGTCATACCGCGACCCCAACCTGCTCTCCACGCTCGAAAACTACGACGGTGCCGTGGAGTTCCTGAGGCAGTTACAGCTAGATGAGGATGCGCGCACCAAGGCCATCATTGGGACCATTGGGGACGTCGACTCGTACCAGCTGCCAGACTCCAAGGGCTACTCCAGGTGAGAACCCAGGCCAGGTGTGAGAACCCAGGCCAGGTGTGAGAACCCAGGCCAGGCGTGCTGCCTCTGAGGCTGTTGCAGTTGGATGAGGATGTGCGCGGTGGAGTTCCATAGGCAGCTGCATTTAGACGAGGATGCTCGCACCAAGGCCATCATCGGGACAGTTGGGGACGTTGACTCGTACCAGCTGCCAGACTCCAAGGGCTATTCCAGGTGGGAACCCAGGTGCCGCTTCAGGTGCTACTTCGTGCTTGTCACGTTTGTATTGTAGGTGTTTGCGCCATGCCATGAGCTATGTTTAGCCGGCCACTTGCTCGCAATTTCAGTTATCAACGTCTAAGCCGTCTCCCTCCTCTCTCACCCCCTTGGTGTGTGGTGTGTGTGTGTGTGGCAGCATGGTGAGGTACCTGCTGGAAGTGAGTGAGGAGGACAGGCAGAAGCGGCGCGAGGAGATTCTTACCACCACGTAAGCCACCCTTCCTTCCACCCCACCCACCTCTTGCACCTGAGGCCACCATTCTCGTGACTTGGTCTCATCCGCCCGGCGCTCGTGTTCCTTTCCCATCAAGTGCAGTCTGTGTGTTGGGTGCTACCATATGCAATGTGTTTGCCATCTCACTGCTACACATCAACCTCGTCTCTCCCCAATCTTTTGAAACAACTCAGAAGACTCTGTGTTTCTGGTGCTACCATGTGCAATGTCTCTGTCGTCTCACTGCCATTCACCAACCCCGTCTCTCCCTCTCTGCCCCCGCCAGCAACAAGGAGCTGAACGAGTTTGCAGACTACCTGCAGGCGGTGAAGGAAAAGGGCACAGTGGTGGTGGTGGCATCGTCTCTCACTCTCACACCAACCATCACACTTATCTTTCTCCACTCCAATGTCTCGCCTCCCTTCCCCCTGCCCTCCCCAGCAACAAGGAGCTGAACGAGTTTGCAGACTACCTGCAGGCGGTGAAGGAGAAGGGCACGGTGGTGGTGGTGGCATCGCCTTTCACCTTCATAACACCCACCATACCCACCTCTCCCCTCTCTCCCTCCCACCTTTCGCGTCTCTCCTCTCTCCCGTCTCCCCCGCCAGCAACAAGGAGCTGAACGAGTTTGCAGACTACCTGCAGGCAGTGAAGGAGAAGGGCACGGTGGTGGTGGTGGCATCGCCTGGGGATGTGGAGGCAGCCAACAAGGAGAAGCCAGGATTCCTCTCCACTATCAACGTGCTGTAGCCTGTAGCTGCACTTGATGTGGTGCTGCATGGTGCACACGTGGTGATGGGGAATGTGGTGAAAGCTGCTTCGGGTGGTGGTGGTGGTGGCATCGCCTGGGGATGTGGAGACAGTCAACAAGGACAAGCCAGGGTTCCTGATAACAACCAATGTGCTGTAGCTGCATGTAGTGATGCGGTGGAGTGTGGAGCAGTGATGCGGTGTTAGGAGTTAGTAGCAGTTGACACGCTTTGCTGCCAGTACATTACACACCCGTAGTTCCATGAGCAGCAACGTCGTCTGTGTCATGTAGAAAGTGTGTGAGGGAAATAGAGGGCGTGTTGCTATGCTAATGTACTACCACTGCACCTGGTTGCAGGAGGTTGAGCACGTGATTAACCATTCCAACCCGCGCGAAGGACTTGAGCGTTGTACACATCCAAGTCGAGATTCTGATGGAATAAGCAATGCAGCTGAGTGGTATGCTTCATGGTACGCACCCTCGGCTGCGTTGCTCACACCCTCAGCTGTGTTGCTAGCACCCTCATCTGCGTTGCGCACACCCTCAGCTGCGTTGCTAGCACCTTCAGCTGAGTTGCTCGCACATTCAGCTGCGTTGCTAGCACCCTCAGCTGCGTTGCTAGCACCCTCAGCTGCGTTGCTAGCACCCTCAGCTGCGTTGCTCGCACCCTCAGCTGCGTTGCTCCCACCCTCAGCTGCGTTGCTAGCACCCTCAGCTGCGTTGCTCGCACCCTCAGCTGCGTTGCTCGCACCCTCAGCTGCGTTGCTAGCACCCTCAGCTGCGTTGCTAGCACCCTCAGCTGCGTTGCTCGCACCCTCAGCTACGTTGTTCGCACCCTCAGCTGCGTTGCTAGCACCCTCAGCTGCATTGCTAGCACCCTCAGCTGCGTTGCTAGCACCCTTAGCTGCGTTGCAAGCACCCTCAGCTGTGTTGCTAGCACCCTCAGCTGCGCTGCTCGCACCCTCAGCTGCGTTGTTAGCACCCTCAGCTGCGTTGCTAGCACCCTCAGCTGCGTTGCTAGCACCCTTAGCTGCGTTGCTAGCACCCTCAGCTGTGTTGCTAGCACCCTCAGCTGCGCTGCTCGCACCCTCAGCTGCGTTGTTAGCACCCTCAGCTGCGTTGCTAGCACCCTCAGCTGCGTTGCTAGCACCCTTAGCTGCGTTGCTAGCACCCTCAGCTGCGTTGCTCCCACCCTCAGCTGCGTCGCAAGCACCCTCAACTGCGTTGCTAGCACCCTCAGCTGCGTTGTTAGCACCCTCAGCTGCGTTGCTAGCACCCTCAGCTGCGTTGCTCGCACCTTCAGCTGCATCGCTAGCACCCTCAGCTGCGTTGCTAGCACCCTCAGCTGCGTTGCTAGCACCCTTAGCTGCGTTGCTCGCACCCTCAGCTGTGTTGCTAGCACCCTCAGCTGCGCTGCTCGCACCCTCAGCTGCGTTGTTAGCACCCTCAGCTGCGTTGCTAGCACCCTCAGCTGCGTAGCTCGCACCCTCAACTGCGTTGCTAGCACCCTCAGATGCGTTGCTCCCACCCTCAGCTGCGTTGCTAGCACCCTCAGCTGCGTAGCTAGCACCCTCAGCTGCTTTGCTAGCACGCTCAGCTGCGTTGCTTGCACCCTCAGCTGCGTTGCTCGCACCCTCAGCTGTGTTGCTAGCACCCTCAGCTGCGTTGCTAGCACCCTCAGCTGCGTTGCTAGCACCCTCAGCTGCGTTGCTAGCACCCTCAGCTGCGTTGCTAGCACCCTCACCTGCGTTGTTAGCACCCTCAGCTACGTTACTAGCACCCTCAGGTGCGTTGCTAGCACCCTCAGCTGCGTTGCTAGCACCCTCAGCTGCGTTGCTCGAACCCTCAGCTGCATTGCTAGTACCCTCAGCTGCGTTGCAAGCACCCTCAGCTTTGTTGCTCGCACCCTAAGCTGCATTGCTAGCACCTCAGCTGCATTGCTCGCACCCTCAGCTGCGTTGCAAGCACCCTCAGCTGCGTTGCTAGCACCCTCAGCTGCGTTGCTAGCACCATCAGCTGCGTCGCTCGCACCCTCAGCTGTGTTGTTCGCACCCTCAGCTGCGTTGCTAGCACCCTCAGCTGAGTTGCTAGTGGTAATGGTAGTGGTAATGGTAATGGTAATGGTAATTGTAATGGTAATGATAATCGTAATGGTAATGGTAGTGGTAATGGTAATGGTAGTGGTAATTATAATGGTAATGATAATGGTAATGGTAATGGTAATGGTAGTGGTAATATTAATGATAGTGGTAATGGTAATGGTAATGATAATGATAATGGTAATGGTAATGGTAATGGTAATGGTAATGGTAATGGTAGTGGCAATGATAATGGTAATGGTAATGGTAATGGTAATGGTAATGATAGTGGTAGTGGTGGTAATGGTAATAGTAATGGTAATGGTAATGGTATTGGTAATGGTAATGGTAATGGTAGTAGTAATGGTAATGGTAATGGTAATGGTAATGGTAATGGTAATGATCATGATTCGTGGTAGCGGTAATGGTAATGGTAATAGTACTGGTAATGGCAGTGGCAGTGGTAATGGTAATGGTAATGGTAATGGTAATCGTAATCGTAATCGTAATGGTAATGGTAGTGGTAATGGTAATGGTAATAACAATGGTAATGGTAATGATACGGTATGGCTCCGGATATAGGCGCCGTCCGATTAAAGGTGCCGGCGCTTCTATCTGGAGCATGACGCTTATGGCCGAAATTCGATTATAAGCGCCCCCTCTGTAAAACCCTGATATATTATAAGCGCATGCGAATTTTAATCTTCAATCCTGATTAAAACAGTAACGAATTTCAATTTTCTAGCGAGTCAACACCCCATTTTCACTTTGTTTGACTTTCGAGGACCTACTGGTTGCGCGTCCAGTTAGTATGAGCTGGCACGCGGGCAAAATGACGTGCCAAAGCTCTGTGCACCGTCAGAGAATCGCCCTCGCGTGATTTCGATTCTGGACCCTGTAAATTTTCGATTCGATGCAACTTACGAGACTGAATTGTACAATTTGGTGCGTTTAAGTTGTATTTTTGTATTTGTCATTATATAAGCGCCGGCGCTTATGGCCGATATTCAATTACAAGCGCCCCCCTTAAAAAAACTGATTTTATTATAAGCCCATATGCGCTACTATCCAGGGTAATACGGTAGTGGTACTGGTAATGGTAAAGGAAATTGTAATGGAAATGGTAATGGTAATGGTAGTGGTAATGGTAATGGTAATGGTAATGGTAATGGCAGTGGTAATGGTAATGGTAATGGCATTGGTAGTGGTAATGGTAATGGTAATGGTAGTGGTAATGGTAACTATAATGGTAATGGTAATGGTAATGATAATGGTAATGGTAATGATAGTGGTAGTGGTAGTGGTAATGGTAATGGTAATGGTAATGGTAATGGTAGTGGTAATCGTAATGGTAATTGTAATGGTAGTGGTAATGGTAGTGGGGTAGTGGTAATCGTAATGGTAATTGTAATGGTAGTAGTAATGGTAGTGGTAATCAGCCGGAGGTTTTTTTTGTGCAGGCTCTTGCTCGCCACACCCCCTCCCACCTTGCATGTGGTCTCGGCTCCAAACGCGCACAAACGCGTCGCCCCCACCCCTTTGAACGGGCCCATACTGGGCGTTCGGGGCCATTTCTGGGGCAAAACGCGAATGCGTCGGGACTGGGGTAGAAAAATTGCGAATCAGCCGGGGGTTTTTGGTCACGCTCGTGCTCGCCACACCCCCTCCCACCTTGCATGTGGTCTCGGCTCCAAACGCGCACAAACGCGCCGCCCTACCCCTTTGAACGGGCCCATACTGGGCGCTAGGGGCCATTTCTGCGGCAAAACGCGAATGCGTCCCCGCCGGTTTAGAAATTTTGTGAATCAGCTGGGAGTTTTTGCTCACGCTCATGCTCGCCACACCCCCTCCCACCTTGCATGTGGTCTCGGCTCCAAACGCGCACAAACGTGCCGCCCCCACCCCTTTGAACGGGCCCATACTGGGCGCTCGGGGTCATTTCTGGGGCAAAACGCGAATGCATCGGGACCGGTGTAGAAAATTTGCGAATCAGCCGGGAGTTTTTGGTCACGCTCGTGCTCGCCACACCCCCTCCCGCCTTGCATATGGTCTCGGCTCCAAACGCGCACAAACTCGCCGCCCCCACCCCTTTGAACAGGCCCATACTGGGCGTTCGGGGCCATTTCTAGGGCAAAACGCGAATGCGTCCCCACCTGTTTAGAAAAATTGCGAATCAGCCGAGGCTTTTTGCTCACTCTCGTGCTCGCCACACCCCCTCAAACCTTGCATGTGGTCTCGGCTCCAAACGCGCACAAACGCGCCGCCCCCACCCCTTTGAACGGGCCCATACTGGGCGTTCGGGGCCATTTCTGGGGCAAAACGCGAATGCGTCGGGACCGATGTAGAAAAATTGCAAATCATCAGGGGGTTTTTGGTCACGCTCGTACTCGCCACACCCCTTCCCACCTTGCATGTGGTCTCGGCTCCAAACGTGCACAAACGCGCCGCCCCCACCCCTTTGAACGGGCCCATACTGGGCGTTCGGGGCCATTTATGGGGCAAAACGCGAATGCGTCGGGACCGGTGTAGAAAAATTGCGAATCAGCCGGGGATTTTTGCTCGCGCTCGTGATCGCCACACCCCCTCCCACCTTGCATTTGGTCTCGGCTCCAAACGCGCACAAACGCGCCGCCCCCACCCGTTTGAACGGGCCCATACTGGGCGTTCGGGGCCATTTCTGGGGCACAACGGGAATGCGTCGGGACCGGTGTAGAAAAAATGCGAATCAGCCGGGGGTTTTTTCTCACACTCGTGCTCGCCACACCCCCTCCCACCTTGCATGTGTCTTGGCTCCAAACGCGCACAAACGCGCCGCCCCCACCCCTTTGAACGGGCGAGTCGACGCTCTTAGAGGCGAGTGTATGCTCTTAAAGGCGAGTCGACGCTCTTATAGGCGAGTTGACGGTCTTAGAGGCGAGTCGACGCTCTTAGAGGCGAGTCGACACTCTTAGAGGCGAGTCGACGCTCTTAGAAGTCGACGCTCTTAAAGGCATGCTGCCTCGTGAACCATGCCCAGAAGTGAGTGAGTGTGCCTTGTGAGCCATGCCCACAAGTGGGACAGGGGAGTTGGTGGTGGCATGGCATGGCACGTTCTACAACGAGATAAAGCTCATTGCTGAGACGCAGCTCAATGTGGTTACCCAGTGCTGCCTTGTCAACCACGCTCAGAAGTGAGTGCTGTCTCGCGAACCGTACAAGTGTACAAGTGTTTGTGTCTATCCACGCTCGCTCAGAAGTGAGTGAGGGGAATTGGTGGTGGCATGGCACGTTCTACAACGAGATCAAGCTGATTGCGGAGACGCAGCTCAACGTGGTCACCCAGTGCTGCCTCGTGAACCACGCCCAGAAGTGAGTGTGGGGGGGTTGTGCTGGGGTGGCATCAACACGTGAGTGTGCCTCATGACCCCTTGCATGGCATGAGCAACCCTCCTGTGTTCTCCATACCCTCTCGCATCACCACGCTGCCCTCTCGCATCACCACGCTGCCCTCTCGCATCACCACCCTGCCCTCTCGCATCACCACCCTGCCCTCTCGCATCACCACGCTGCCCTCTCGCATCACCACCCTGCCCTCTCGCATCACCACCCTGCCCTCTCGCATCACCACGCTGCCCTCTCGCATCACCACCCTGCCCTCTCGCATCACCACCCTGCCCTCTCGCATCACCACCCTGCCCTCTCGCATCACCACCCTGCCCTCTCGCATCACCACCCTGCCCTCTCGCATCACCACCCTGCCCTCTCGCATCACCACCCTGCCCTCTCGCATCACCACCCTGCCCTCTCGCATCACCACCCTGCCCTCTCGCATCACCACCCTGCCCTCTCGCGTCACCACCCTCCCTTTTCCCCTACCCTTACACCCTTTCCCCCTCCACCGCTCTCTCTCTCCCATGACCCCCAGGTGCCAGTCACAGTACCTGGCGAATCTGGTGTTGAAGATCAACTTGAAGCTGGGCGGCCGCAACGTGCTGCTGCAATCCCCATCCCCTTACGCTCCCTCTCCACCCTTTCCCCCGCGTCCGCTGTTTCGCCCCTGTCCCCCTTTTCCCCCTCCCCTCCCCACCAGGTGCCAGTCGCAGTACCTGGCGAACCTGGTGTTGAAGATCAACGTGAAGCTAGGGGGGCGTAACGTGCTGCTGCAGTCGGAGTCCATCGGTCGCATCATCACCACCCTCTCTCTCCACCCTCTACCCTGTTTCTCCCCACATCCCCCCCTCCCGCAGGTGCCAGTCACAGTACCTGGCCAACCTGGTGCTCAAGATCAACGTGAAGCTGGGCGGACGCAACGTGCTGCTGCAGTGTTTCAAGTCGACTCCACCCCTCTGCATCACCACCCTCTCACACCTCACCCCCTCCCAGGTGCCAGTCGCAGTACCTGGCGAACCTGGTGCTGAAGATCAACGTGAAGCTGGGAGGCCGCAACGTGCTGCTGCAGTCGGAGAGCATCGGTCGCCTCCCCATGGTGGTTGAGCGCCCCACCATTGTGTTTGGCGCTGATGTGACCCATCCCAGCCCGGGAGATGATTCTTCGCCTTCCATTGCTGCTGTCGTCGCCTCGCGGGTAGGTTGGGGGAGGGTAGGAGAGGGAAAGAGAGAGGGGAGGGGAAGGGAGTCCATAGGTCGCCTGCCCATGGTGGCCGAACGCCTCACCATTGTGTTTGGCGCCGATGTGACGCACCCCAGCCCGGGGGACGATTCTTCTCCTTCCATCTCTGCTGTTGTGGCCTCCAGGGTGAGTGCTGCTGTGGACTGTTGAGTTGGCCGAGAGGCCGCAATGTGCTGGCTGAGCGTCCCACCATTGTGTTCGGCGCCGATGTGACGCACCCCAGCCCGGGGGACGACTCTTCTCCTTCGATTGCTGCTGTTGTTGCCTCTCGGGTGGGTTGGGTGGAGGGGGGGGGGGGGGAAGAGATGGGGGGAGGGGACTATTTGGTGGCTGAGCGTCCCACCATTGTGTTCGGCGCCGATGTCACGCACCCCAGCCCGGGGGATGACTCGTCCCCCTCCATCGCTGCTGTTGTGGCCTCCAGGGTGAGTTGGGGGGTGAGGGGAGGGGAAGCGAAGGGGGTGGGAGAGGGGAGTATTGAGTCGAATCAGAAGGTCATGGGGTGCCTTCCCGCTTCTCATTGCTGCAAACTCTCCCCCTTCCTCCCCTCCTCACAACTGGCCCTGTGCAAACCTGTACGGCTGTCTGCTGCGCAGCGGACAATTCTCGAAGCGCCTAAAAATCGTCTCCACACAACCCATCCCTCCCGCCCCTCCTCCCCCCTCAGGACTGGCCGTGTGCGAACCACTATGGCTGTCTGCTGCGCACGCACCGGCAGGAGATAATAGAGGGGCTGCATGAGGAGCGGCGCGGGGCGGACGGCAGCATGCAGGCGGGTGGGCTGGTGAGGGATCTGCTGATGGAGTTCTATCAGACCGCCAAGCGCAAGCCCGAGCGCATTATCTTCTTCCGGGATGGTGTCAGCGAGGGGCAGTTCTACCAGGTATGTTCAGAGCAGTACAGTGCAGTCCAGTGCAGTCCAGTGCGGTCCAGTGCGGTACAGTGCGGTCCAGTGCGATGCTGTGCGGTGGGTGCAAGCAGGGCGGGCTGGAGTTCTATCAGACAGCCAAGCGCAAGCCCGAACGCATCATCTTCTTCCGGGATGGTGTCAGTGAAGGGCAGTTCTACCAGGTGCGTGCAGTGCGGTGGTGTCTGGTACTCTCCATACATGTTGTCTTTATTTGCGGGTCGATGTAATGGGTGTGAGTTGACTCATGCACAGTGGTTGTGTGAGTTCCCTGTGACCCACATACCAGCAGTGCATGGGTGCGACACATGACCTGCCCGCATCACCACACTCTACCACCCTCCACCCCAGTCAGTCTCCTCCCCCCTCTTAACATCCCTCTCCAGGTGCTGGCATACGAGCTGGAAGCACTGAAAGCAGCGATTGTCGGGCCATGGACCCCTCGGGGTGCAGAAGCGGCACCACACAAACTACCTGTTGCTGCTCGCCCTGCCCATCTGCCGGTGCTGGCGTTCGAGCTGGAGGCAGTGCGAGCGACACATGACATGCCTGTTTCACCACATTCCACCCCTCTCCCCTCCCAACCTCCACCAGGTGCTGGCATACGAGCTGGAGGCAGTAAGGATGGCGTGCCGTGCCGGGCCATGGACCCCACAGGCAGCTACAGTCCGCGCATCACCTACGTGGTGGTGCAGAAGCGGCACCACACGCGCCTGTTCCCGGCGGACAACAATCGCGACAAGAACGGCAACGTGATGCCCGGCACCGTGGTGGACTCGGTCATCTGCCACCCGAGGGAGTTTGACTTCTTCCTCAACTCCCACGCCTCCATCCAGGTCGGTACCCCTGCCTCTGCCTCTGCCCTCTTGCCCTCCTCACCCCCTGTTCCCCCGCCCTCCCGTGCCGGGCACCGTGGTGGACTCGGTCATCTGCCACCCACGCGAGTTTGACTTCTTCCTCAACTCGCATGCATCCATCCAGGTCCGTACCGCAGCCCTCTTATCATTTATCTTGCTCCACCGTTTGCCGCATGCAACACCCCTTCCTCTGCTCCACGCTTCGCCCTTGCTCTGCTGCATGTCCAACCCACTCAACCTGCCTGATTCCCCTCTTGCCTTTCTCTATCCTTGTCATCCGTTCCACCTCCATTGAATCAAGCCTTCAATTGCCCCCCCCCTCTCCCAACCATCATCCCTCCCCTTCCCCACCCCTCATTCCCCTCACCCCCAGGGCACGTCGCGCCCGACGCACTACCGGGTGTTGTGGGACGAGAACAGCTTCACAGCCGACAGCATGCAGGCGCTCTGCTACTCCCTCTGCTACACCTACGCGCGTTGCACCCGCTCCGTCTCCCTCGTGCCGCCCGCCTACTACGCTGACCTGGCGGCCACGCGGGCGCGCCTCTACCTGGAGGGCATCTCGGGCAGCATGCGGGGGAGCGGGTCCGAGAGTGGGTCGGCGGCGGGGCGGGCGGCAGGGGGCGGCGAGGTGGCGGGGTCGGGCGGCACGGGCAGCTCCAGTGGGTCGTCGCGGGTGGGGGGTGCGCCGCCTGTGGTGCCGCTGCCGGTGGTCATGCCTGTTCCCAGGAAGGGCATGTTCTTCTGCTGATTGCCTCCGTCCTCCCTGCCCGGGGTCTCGTCTTTGCCTGACCGCCTCCCTGCTGTGCTCGCTTGCTGGTTCACGTGTCTGTTGAGCTGATCACCTTCTCGCCATGCCTGCTGAATGGATTGCTCGTGTTTTCGTGATGTGCTGCTTGTCTTCACTACCATGGCTCGTTGTGATGCCTGCTGCAATCTGATGCAGTGTGAGCCATAGGGATGGCATGCTTCATACGGGTGGTATGCGACCCGTGGTGGGCAGGTGCTATGGGGTTCAGAGTTGTGCGAAGAAGACAATAATAGAATTGCTGTCATATCATGGCTTCCTGTACAGTGTGACTTCCACACATCGTTTCTTGTACGGTCTCTGGTTGATGGTGCCATGCGAAATGGTGCTGCTGCTTTGTGCATTTGCTCTTTCCCCACGTTTTGGCGGTTTGGATGATAAATAATACCGGTAACAGATGCTCGCTGGATCGCTGCTTGTGTGAACAACCTATAACCAGAAAAGCCATGCCTGAATAGTTTTCTTGCTAGTTGGAACTTGGTTGGATCTAGAGTTTTAGTCTCCTCAGATGGTCTTGATGTTTGAATCACTGTGTCACCACCCACCATAACAAATCTGGTAGGCATGGCTCTGCCTCTGAATCACAAGCTTTACGATACCATATCCCCTACATTCTCCGACAATAACATATGTGTACGAGTATTTCGGTACGATTACTTGATGTGCACGAACGCATGTACCGTACCGTATATGAGGTCTCAAGGCAGTGCGACCGTACGTCAGCGAAGTAATCACATGTTTTACCAGCAGAGTCATCCAACTGTCCCCTTTATGTAGGTTTACGTTAGGATTATTTGAGTGAATTGCTAGCCGTGAAAATCTCGATGTATAAATTATTAGGGACGGATAATACCAGCAGGTGGGTTCAAATCCAGTCTTCAAATATTAAATTTTGAAGCATTATGTTGAACAAAATGCTCGCATTGATTGTGGCAAGCTGTATTAACAAACATATATTTGACAAAGGTTCTACTTATTTGTTTTTCTGTACATTTTATTAATCAGCAACAAGCACCAATAAATGGGCTCAGGGCTTTCGTCCACTTTTCGCTCGGTAACAGTTTCGTGCGGTGCAATCCTGAGCACCAGTTTCCCGAAACACGCGATTGTGTCAATGCCAAGCAGGTTGCTCGAGTGGTGTCAAACGAATCCTACGTGCGGCGAGTAATTGGTTTTCGCATTCCATCGACTCCTCCCATTGGCTGGGCGAATCGACGTTATCCAGCACTGGCTCGCTGCTGGTGGCCCCCCCAATCTCCTCCCCACCACTCCCCGTTTCCCCTCCCACCTCGCTGCTCCCATCGGCCCCTCCAGGATATCCCTTTCTCCTCCGACCTTCAGCAGTGCTGTCTGTGTCTGACCCAAGAATCCACATTCTCGGACTCTGACGCCATGGCCGCCATTGCTACCCGTGCCCTCTTCTCCGCGCCGGTTGCCCTCGAGGCTACCCGCCAACGCCTTGTCGCCGGCAAGGCCCTGCGCTCCGCTGTCCCTGCCGTCACTGCTGTGCGCGGCCAGAGGCTCGTTGCTCGTGCAAGCCTTGAGAAGGTGAAAACTTGTTATACCTTAGCTCGACTTTATGAACCACATCGCCTGCAGTTATTTGTTTCTCCGTAGGCAACGAACGTATAGCTGACATTGTCACCCTCGCATTCCCCGCATGTTTATTGCAGCCCACTCGCCAGACGTACTTCGCCTCCCCCCAGTCCCTGAGCTACCTCGATGGGACCCTTCCCGGCGACTTCGGCTTCGACCCCCTTGGCCTGTCCGACCCTGAGGGTGCTGGCAACTTCATCGACCCCAAGTGGCTCACCTACGGCGAGCTGATCAACGGCCGCTGGGCTATGCTCGGTGTTGCCGGCATGATCGCTCCCGAGATCCTCGGCAGCTACGGCATTGGCCCCAAGATTGTGTGGTTCGAGTCCGGTGTGATCCCCCCTCTTGGCGGCTACGGCTACTGGGCCGATCCCTATGCTCTGTTCGTCCTGGAGATCGTCCTGATCGGCTTCGCCGAGCACAGAAGAGCTCAGGACTACTACAGTAAGCACCCTCTTATTGTGTACCAACAGTGTTCCCTTATTTTGTACCAACAGTTGTCACCGTCGTACGATATACGCCCCTTGTTTGTTACGTCATAATTCCGTTCTCACGCTTGTTATTTTTTTAAATTGCAGAGCCCGGCTATGGCTCCAAGCAGTACCTGCTGGGACTTGAGAAGGTTCTCGGCGGCTCCGGCGACCCCATCTACCCCGGCGGCGCGTTCTTCAACTTCGCTGGCCTGGGCAAGACCGAGGCGGAGATGCACACCTACAAGACCAAGGAGGTCAGGAACTCCCGCTTGGCCATGCTGGCTGCTCTCGGCTTCTTCTTCCAGGCGTGGATCACCGGCGTGGGCCCGTACCAGAACCTGCTCGACCACTTGGCCGACCCCGTGAACAACAACATCCTCACCAACCTCAAGCTGCACTAAGCTGTTTATTCTCAATATAAATGTAAAGATGTGAGATTTTCAATTACAAACTCAAATTGTGCAAGGCACTGTCTACCCCTCATGCTTTGGAATTTGAGACGAACGAACCAATATTCCAGGAGTACATGTCACGTAATGCGAAATATATTCGAAAATCACGGAGCAAATTTCAGTATGTCAAATTAATTTATTCAAGTATTCCAATAAGCTGATTGATAATTTGGAACCAATTTCCCAGTAGTAGCGTGCCAGTCGCTCTTATAATTTCTCATCGTCAAGAATCTGACCCACAAGCTTGCTGCTAATAATGGCGTCAATCAGCACACTGGCAACCACGGCTGCGACACTCCGTCCAGTGCAGCTCGGTTCTAGGTCGAGCAGGGTTCCACTCCAAGCATGCAGAGGGGCCAGAATAGTCGCCAAAGCAAGCCCGAATAAGGTAAGGCTGCATGCGCGACAGACTGGGAATCACGCTGCATCACAAACAGGGTGCCTAATGCCCTTCCTCGCCAAGCGCCCGTGCAGGATGATCGGCCAACCTGGTTAGCTTCATCTCAGTCGTTAACTTACCTCGACGGAAGGTCAGTCCCCACTTGCCGACACAAGATTGCTGTGCATTGGACCTCGTGCCACGCGCTTCCGTGCGCACTTTTTTGGCTGAGTGCTTTCTTCCCGCACGTACGTCTGAAGTGCCACCTTCGTTTCGTCGTCGCAGCCTGCCAGGCGACTACGGGTTCGATCCGCTCGGCCTGTCGGATCCGGAGGGAGCGGGCGCGTTCGTGTCGCCCCGATGGCTGGCGTACGCGGAGGTGGTGCACGCGCGCTGGGCCATGTTGGGCGCGCTGGGGATGGTCGCGCCGGAGATGATGGGCGATGTGGGCGTCATCCCCGCGCGCACGGGCGTCGAGTGGTTCCGATCGGGCGTCATTCCGCCGCTCGGCGCGTTCGACTACTGGGCTGACCCCTACGCGATCTTCGTGGCGCAGACGGCGGTGCTGGCATTCGCGGAGCACCGGCGCGCGCAGGACTACTACAGTGAGTCGCACCCGCGCAGGAAACATGCGTGCAGTTCCGCCGTCAGGCGTCGTGCTTTCCGTGCCTGAATAGTCATGTTCAATGCGCCCTTGACGTCCTCACGCGTAGCTCATCCCACGCCGTCCGTCTTTCCCTCCCGTGTCGCGCGCCCTGGCAGCGCCCGGCTACGGCGCGACGACGCCGTTCTTCGGCCTCGAGCGGCTGCTGGGCGGCTCCAAGCGCCCCGCATATCCCGGCGGGCCGTTCTTCAACTTCGCGCGCCTGGGGCGCTCCAAGGAAGAGACGCGCGCGCTGCGGACGGCGGAGTTGAAGCACGGGCGCGTGGCGATGGCAGCGTGCGCGGGGTGCTTCGCGCAGGCGGTGGTGACGGGGAGCGGGCCGTGGCGCAACTTGGTGGAGCACGTGGCGGATCCCGCGGGCAACAACCTGCTGGCGCTCGTGGGGCTGTTGTGACGCGCGCATGTGCGCATGGCGACCGCCTGTGGAAAGCCCGTGCTGACGCCCTCCATTGGAGATGCATTCATCTGAACTCAATGCTCATCCATACGCTTGAGCTGGAGTCAAGGGACCAACACAGGGCAACCACGGTGCTTTGATTGGCACAGAAACTGGAGGGGACAAGTGCTCTTGCATTACAATGTGTGGTGTGTTCTTCAACTTTGGCTAGGGTATACAGTACAAGTTGACAACTCTACTGTGTATCTACAGCAAGCAGCAGCGGTGCTAGTCCTTGCGCAGCTCCATGATCTCCCGCCGCACACCGCTCTTGTCGATCACCACAATCTCCAGTGCATCGCCCTGCATTGCATGCCCCACCCACACACACATACCCGTACCATACATGTGCGCAGCGATCAGCAATGCGGAGAGAAAAGAAAAGCATGAACCGATTGCACATGAAGCTTCCATTGACACAAAAATAGGGAAGCGGAGGGGGAGGGGGCGAGAGGGGGAGAAAGGGAGAGGAGAAAGAGAAACAGCAGACTGGCTGACAGAAGGGTGCAGGGGAACATGGGCAGGGAGACAGGGCACACATGGTGTAGATGTCACGCTCTGCAGCGGAGCCAACAGAGGGGCTCACTAAACGAGTAGGGGAGCATGGGCAGGGCAGGGGGGCAGTGGGGCAGGGGGGGCAGGGGAACAGGGGGGCAGGGGGGCACGCACGGTGTAGATGTCGCGCTCTGCAGCGGAGGCGAAGGTGTCCTTGATCAGATCCACCGCCTCCTCCTGTGATAGCTTCGTTGCCAGTGGCTGCACGGCACACAGGCACACACACACAGGCACAGACACAGACACAGACACAGGGCAGACCGCACGCGCAGGCGCACACCAGAGTTGAGAGAGCGTTGTTACGAGCGCCAGCGAACGAGCAGAGCAGAGGGCAAGGCGAAGCACGGGAAGCGCGCACACAAGTGGGCATCCATGCCTGCGGCCGCGCTGTGCACACGAAAACCATGCCCCTGCGGCGGCAGCACGATTGATGATTCTCAACATTGTTTTCAGGTATGGCCGTGCCGTGCGGTGCGGTGCGCACCTGGGGTGGCAGCACGAGGGGGTTGGCGGCTTTGAGCTGGGAGTCGAGCACGGGCACCACGAGCTGCTGCCCCGTGCCATGCACCACGTACCCCAGGCGCTCGTGTGACCCCACCGCATCGTACCCGTACACACACCCCACTCCTGGTGGTGCGTGCGCCAAGGGGGAGGTGGTGACGAGGGCATGCAGTGAGGGATTTGAGGAGAAGCGTTACGTGCCTTTGAGAGCCACAAAAAGAGACAACCATGATAAGAGCAGCGTGCAGCAAACATGGAGTGCATGGCATGGGATGTGGCATGGTGCATGCAGCATGGCAGCAAGCAAGGTTTGGGCAGCCTACCATTGGCATCGAGGCCAGCGAGCGCATTGAAGGTGTAGTAGGGGAAGAAGCGCTTGTAGTAGAGCGTGTTGGGCAGCAGACGAGGTCCCAGTGCCATGCAACAAGCAGCCTACCATTGGCATCCAGGCCAGCAGCTCACCGTTAGCATCCAATCCAGCGAGGGCGTTGAAGGTGTAGTAGGGGAAGAAGCGCTTGTAGTAGAGCGTGTTCGCTAGCAGCTGTGCCATCGCCTCGCACCCCATCTCCTCGTTGTGCTGCTGCTGGTACACCTGCCACACGCAGGGCGGAGGAGGGGAGAGGGGTAACAGGGCGGGGAGTGTTGGGGTTGGGGGTTGAGGGAAAATGAGGGAGGTATAAGCAAAGTCAGGTCTGGAAGATGTTTCCTTGCACCCCGCAAAGCCCAGATTCAGGGGACTCGTGTGCCCCACTGGCACGCAGCAAGCAGCCTCTGTAGTATCACCAGCCTCCGCCCCCCATGCTTGCCCCCATGCCCGCCCATGTCGGGAGTGGAGCACCCATCGTTGCCATGCCTGCCCTCTCCTCCCTAACATGCCTCCCCACCCACCGCACACCACGCGCACCTCATGGTGCAGTACAAGTGCAGCACTTTCTGCAGCATCAACCTTTCCACCCCATGCCCAGCCCCTGCTGCCCGCCCCCCATGCCCTTCCCGACCCCCATGTCCGACCACCCATGTCCGCCCCACCATGCCCGCTCCCCACATGTCCGTCCCCCCATGCGCACCTCGTGCCGTTGGTGCAGCACCTTCTGCAGCATCAACCTGCGCACTCCACCCCATGCCCGCTTACCCTCCCGCCCCCCCCATTCTAATGCGCACCTCGTGCCGCTGGTGCAGCACCTTCTGCAGCATGCGACTATCCACCCCATGCCCGCCATGCCCGCCATGCCCGCTTACCCTCCCCTCTCCCCCCATTCTAATGCTCACCTCGTGCCGCTGGTGCAGCACCTTCTGCAGCATGCGACTATCCACCCCATGCCCCCTATGCACGCTACCCTCCCCCCCCCCACTCTATGCTCACCTCGTGGCGCTGGTGCAGCACCTTCTGCAGCATGCGCCGGTCCGCCTGGAAGCCCAGCCACTGACCCCCAGCCCCCCATGCCCGCTTACCCTCCCCTCCCCCCCCATTCTAATGCGCACCTCATGCCGCTGGTGCAGCACCTTCTGCAGCATGCGCCGGTCCGCCTGGAAGCCCGAGCTCACCAGCACACACCGGTCCGAGCTGCGGGGCATGGGCGCGCGGAGAGAGAGGGGGGAATAAGCGGGGGAGGGGGAGAAGAGAAGGGGGGCAAGAAGGAAAGGGGGGCAAGAAGGGAAGCAGAGAGGCGAGAAAGGCAGGGAAGGGAAGGGGAGAGGCTGAATTCCAATCTGCCACCGCACAGCGACGCACGGTTGGAAAAAGGAGTAGCTGTGGGAACAGACCAGCAGGCGAGCAGGGAGTGAGGGGGAGAGAGGATTGAGGAAGGTAGGAAAGAGAGAGGGGGGCGATAAGGGCGACGTGGGCGGAGGAGCAATAGGAGCGGCGAGAAGGGGATGGATGGGGAGAGAGACAGGGGCGGGGGGGCGAGGGGGCAATAGGAGCAGGGGTGGGTGTGGGCGGGGGGAGCAATAGGGGGCGGGAGAGCGATAGGGGCGGGGGGAGAGGGGGGCCGCGGGGGCGGGGCTGACATGCGGAAGATCTTGGAGGCGGAGCGCGTGTAGATGCTGTAGCCCGTGGAGAGGCGCGTGTCGCCCGCCACTATCGCGAAGTCGCTCCCCGCCACCGCCATGCTCGTGCTGCGGGCAGGGGAGAGGGGAGAGGGGGGGAATGGGCGGACGGGGGGAAGGTCGAATTGGGCGGATGGGCGACGGGGGAAGTAAGGGAGGATGAACGGATGGGTCGGATGGGGAAAGCGCGGAAGGGAAGAAGGGCGGATGGGCCGGATGGGCGTGGGAAGAAGGCGGAGTTGCGCGCGGATTGGCGGGTTGGCGGATGGGCTGATGGGGCGGACAGGGAGGATGACGGTTAAGCGAGGTCGGTTTGCAAAACCTTGGGTCGGCAGTTTCAAGATGGTGCGAGCGAGAGGAGATTGCGAATGGACATTTAAAGCAGACGTGGAGCGCTCCCACGGCCTCAGAAGAGCGGTCGCGCACACGAGGAGCGCATAATTGGCCGCCGTACGGCCGTAAGGACCATCCGCTTCTACCACAGAGATCTCGCAGCTTTACACCGTACAAACGCAGCACGAAACGAGATTTCGAGAAATCCCGTCGCGAATGGTGGAGGGGGAAGGCGGCGGGATCTCACCCGCCGTTGTTGTCGTACGGGCTCCAGTGCGCCATGATGCGTTCTGCGACGCAACTACGATCTGCACAGATTCCTCCTGCTCGTGGTTCAGACAATACGGAGCTCCGCTGGATACGGTTCGTCGTGTCACGATGGAGATTAGGGGACGGCAGTTACGTAAGACGGGAAGAGGAGGTACGAGTCAGTCTAATAACTAGTCGAGGTGATTAGCAGACTGGCGTGGATGTGGGCGATAGAGGGATCTGGGATGCTGGCTGAGCCCCATTCACATTCGCTCTCGCTACAAACACTCTTTCTACCTGTGTATAGCGTTGCAAAACCAGGTTTTTGAAGAGCAAGGAGCCCCAATTAAAATGTGGTACTTCTTAGTCCCGCCCGTTGCACAAGTCAACTTCACACCTTGCACAAGTTCTTGTGAGGTGAAAATATAAAGCATTAGACACTGATATATTCTGGAAAATCTGTACATACGTTATTCTGGAGGAGTTTAATGGCAAAGCTGATGATGCATTTTGCAATGCCATTGTAAGGAAATTTCCTTTTCCTTACTTCGCGTCCCTGCTCAGCGCGTACACCACTGTTCCCACCCACAGCACCCAACAGTAATCCGTTACCACTCGCGACACTCGCTTCGACACCATTCCCGCCACCATTCACGACGCGACCCAACCTCACGGTTCGGTTGGTAACCCGCGCTCCGGACCTCCGCCTCGACACTTTCCCAACCTCGGCACCAGGCCCGTCGCGCACCCCATTTTCCACACATTACCGTTACTACTGTAGTTTCGCTATATATTCTTCGCTCATGCCTTCGCTCATTGTACTCTTGCTTCGATAGTGCAGTTCTCGTTCGCTCACTCAATTGCACTCGTAACACTTGGTATTCAGAGCCTACGATCTCTTCTCGGACCGCACCCACACCTTCGCTTCCCCACTATCTCAATTTTTGGGGGGGGGTAGACGTCTCTCAGCGACACAGCACCGCCGCTTGTAGTGCTCTCTCGTAAGCACGCACGGCCACGACCGAGGCTCTCGCTGAGCTTGCCCGACACCCCCACCATGGCCGAATTCAATCTCGCGACCTTGACGCAGGAGCAGCTCGACCGTCTGGTGCGCCAAGTTGAAGATTCGGCACTCGAAATAGCGACGCTCACGGCGGAACGTGACTCCGCGCGTCAGCAGTCTTCGGTGAACACTCCAGTAGCACCACACGCACCAACAAATGCACCTGCACAATCGGACGAGCCAATCATCATCTCGTCCGGTACACCAACACAGCACGACAGCGTGGGACAGCGCTCAGGTGCAGCCAGTGATAGCGCCGCCCAACCAATGCCTGGCATGGGAGGAAACAGGGTTGCGCCAAGCCCGCGGGAGCCTCGCGAAGCCCGTTGGCACGTGGAGTTTGCAGCGACAAATGGCGGACAGGCCATTATGGCACCAATGCCACTCAAGCCGCAACGCCCGCCCTGCTTCGACCCGAGCCAGCGTGGAGGTCCGACGGTTCAATCGTGGGTCTTCACGATGAACGTCTTCTTCGACGCGAATTACGTCGAGTCGGACGCAGCGAAGATTCGGTATGCCGTTTCGCTGCTAAGGGGCCCCGCCATGGACTGGTGGCGAGTCATCGTGACGTCGCCACGCGCCTACGAGCCACCGTCGCAAGAGGAAGGGCCCACGGGTCCAGCTGTCACCTGGAGTTCTTTTTTCGAGACCGCCCAATACAGCACGTGGGATGCGTGGTGCGCAGGGCTTCGGGCGCGCTTCGAGCCAATCGCGGCTTCTATTTCGGCGCGTCAGAGGTTGCGCACTTGGCGGCAGCTCGGGTCGGTTCAAGATTACACGAGCGGTTTTCTCGGCTACATGCACGAAGCGGAGCGGGTGGACCGTTACGTTGGAGGGCTGAAGCCGGATATCTCGCACGAGATCATGCTGCGCGGACTCTCGAACTTCAACGAGATTCTCGCGCTCGCCGAGAAAATCGACATTCTACGCCGACCGAGACCGGGGTCCTACTACGGACATCGTCCTCGGGGACCGACCGAGCACGCCACTGTACACGCCGTTGCGACAAATGCAGCTGCTGCGCCGTTTAAGGGGCGCTGCTTTGCGTGCAACAGGCCGGGCCATCGCAAGAGCAAATGCCCAGAGGAGCTGAGACGCCGCGGAGCAGAGCAGGGGAGGGAGTCTCAGAGGCAGGGAAACGCCAGCAGTCAGTAGAAGTTGGGCCAACTACTGACGAGACTGCCTGCTCGCCCAACCGCACCGACCCTCACCGAGTCACAGTACCGATTCACGCTATCGATCGGGCTCGGATGAATAAGGAGGGTACAGCGACGGATTTGTGAAGATAAGTAGTAGAAGAAGGCGCCATAGCTAGGAAAGCCCTAGCTAGGTAAGAAACAGTTTAGGCAAAGAGGGGGTTCACTAGCAGGAATGAGGATACAAATAGCAAACCCTAGAAGGGTTGTACTCGCTATAGAGCACCCCACTACAGGCTAGAGCATAACATTCTGACACACCCCCATAGCCAAAGTGGGGTGTAATCAGCAGAGCAAGCAAAGCAGAACAAGCTCAGGGTGGATCACAATGTCACCACACATTCTGAGCACAAGTACAAGAAGCAATAGTTTAAAGTTCACAATTATGAACCAAGCTAGAGGCTATCGCAGAGGGCAAGTGAGGAGGAGGAGGCGAGACTGTAAGAGGAGAGGAGATAGGAGGCGACGACTGAAGCTGCAGACACACGGGCAACAGGAGGCACACTGGCACAGCGGCTACCGGAACAGCGCTCCGGACTACTGGAGTAACTGGCCCCGCGGCTAAAAGTAGCGGCAGACGAGCAACGGACCCACGGGCGACTGGCACAGGTGGCTGCGACTGGGCTACCGGAGCAACTCCCCGGACTACAGGTGCTGCTGGCGACACGACGGCAACCTTCGTTCAACCTCCCCAAACAGTCCCACCCCCCCTGACACACACCCCCTGCTTCACCCCTAGCTCCACTCCCCCTTCACCCCCCTTAGTACCACTCCGACGGCTCCAACAGGTCCACCCCCCTCAGCGGCAGCTGCAGCACTGGGAGACGGAGGAGGAGGAGGAGCAGGGGACGGCACACAGAAGCTGCACCCCCATGCCCCCCACCCCCAAACCCTAATTCAGGAGAACGGGCAGTAGCAGGGGTGGGGCGCCATCAGAAGCACGGGGGACAGCGGGCAGCGCAGGGGCAGCGAAGAACGGGCCGCCCACGGGCCTGGCACAGCCGCCCGAACCGCGCGCAGGCGGCCCGAGCCGCGCGCGGGCCTGGCGCAGCCCGTACGGGCCGTGCGCAGGCTGTACGGGCCGCGCACAGGCCACGACGGGTGACGGGGGGCGACGCGCGGGTCCCCGTCGCCCGTCGCAGCGCCTCCCGGGAGCGACGCGCTGCGTGACGGGGCAGAAACCCGCCGCGCGCCTCGGGGCGCACGGCGGGCAGAGAACCGCCGCGCGCCTCGAGGCGCACGGCGGGCAGAAAACCGCCGCGCGCCTCGGGGCGCACGGCGGGCAGAAAATCGCCGCACGCTCCGAGCGCGTGGCGGGATGAAAAATCCGTTGCACGCCACGGGGCGTGCAACACAGAGAGTAGCAGTAGCAGCAGAAGCAGTGAGGTGGGGCCCACAGGCCAGGAGCATATCGCTCTGATACCATGTGAAGATAAGCAGTAGAAGAAGGCGCCATAGCTAGGAAAGCCCTAGCTAGGCAAGAAACAGTTTAGGCAAAGAGGGGGTTCACTAGCAGGAATGAGGATACAAATAGCAAACCCTAGAAGGGTTGTACTCGCTATAGAGCACCCCACTACAGGCTAGAGCATAACATTCTGACAGGATTGCCCAGTACTGATTTACGGGAAAATACAGGGAGCAGCAGTAAAGATCTTTATAGACGGAGGAGCAAGCCACAGCTTAGTTAATACCGCAACCGCACGGAAGCTGCAACTGACACTTAGTCGGTGTTTACCGGAAATAGATGCACGCTTAGTGGACGGAACGCCGCTGGCCATACGGGAGAAGGTGGAGAGAGTAAAGGTCCGCTGCGGGGGGAACTTTGGGTTTACACAGGAAATGCTCGCGACGACATTGGATGGGCACGACATTCTACTGGGACGTGATTGGCTGCGACGGTATAACCCGCGAATTGACTGGACGACGGGTAGCTGCACTGTGCGAAGTAGCGGTAACTGGGTCGTGCTACCTCGCTGGCAGTCGCCCGAGTCTTCAACGGTCCACGTCAACGCCGTCACGATGAAACGGGCTGTCGCCGCTGGAGCTGACGTGTACGCAGTAGATATAGCATTGATAGGAGAAGCAGAGCAGCCGAGTGATTTTCAGAAACTGCTGGCAGCGGTACCGCCCGAACTGCAGGAACTGTTGAAACGATACCCGGGGATTTTTCCGGATGATTTACCGGAGGGACTGCCGCCTCAGCGGGCACACGACCATCGCATAGAGTTAGAACCGGGGGCACAACCAACCGTACAGCGACAGTTCAGACTGACACAACCCGAGCTCGACGAACTGAGGAAGCAGTTAGATTACCTATTAGAGAAAAAATTCATCCGACCGAGCTCGTCACCGTTTGCCGCACCGATACTGTTCACACCGAAAAAAGATGGAGGGTTTCGCATGTGCATCGACTACAGAGCACTGAACCGGGTAATAGTCAAATCGCGATACCCCATTCCCCGCGCCGACGAACTGATAGACCAACTGCGAACAGCACGGGTTTTTTCGAAAATAGATTTACGGGGAGGTTACCACCAGATTAGGGTCGAACCATCGGACTGCGCCAAAACAGCTTTCAGGACTAGATACGGATCATTCGAATACACGGTGATGCCATTCGGACTGACCAACGCACCGGCGACTTTTCAGATGACCATGAACGAGGCGTTTAGGCCGCTCTTAGATAAATGCGTGATAGTTTACCTCGACGACATCCTGGTTTACAGTCGGGACAAGCAGCAGCACTTAGCAGATCTGGAAGCAGTATTTAAGGTTTTAGACGAGCACAGACTACTGACCAAGGGTTCCAAGTGCGAGTTCTTTCAAGACAGGCTAGAGTTTTTAGGGCACGTTATTTCGGAGGCTGGGGTTGAAATCGACCCGAAGAAGTTGGACACGGTAAAAGCGTGGCATCCCCCGACAAACATCACGGAGCTGCAGAGTTTTTTAGGGTTCGTTAATTATGTGCGTCGGTTCGTCCCCGACATGGCACAATTAACAGCCCCACTGACGGATCTGCTACGAAAGGGGGTCATTTTTACGTGGGGGGAGAAAGAGCATGCTGCCTTCTCTGCCCTGAAAACCGTCCTCTGCTCCCCGCCCGTAATGCGCATCGCTGACCCACACTGCCCTTTCGAAGTTATTACAGACGCAAGCGACATCGCCATTGGAGCCGTACTGCTACAGGATTTCGGCAACGGCCTACAGCCTATCGCATACGAGTCACGAAAGCTGCATCCGCCCGAAAAAAACTACCCGATACACGACCGCGAAATGCTCGCGATCGTGCATGCGTTCAAAGTATGGCGCAGTTACTTGACCGGCGCAGACGTGACAGTACGGACAGACCACCGATCACTACAGTACCTCCGCGCACAGCCCCACCTCAACCCACGACAGATTCGCTGGCTCGATTTTCTCGAGTCCAATTTTCATTACACGGTCACCTATAAAAAGGGAGCCTCGAACATCGCCGACGCACTGACCCGACCCACTGCCCAGATCCACGCGATACTACTCGCCCAGTCCAGCCCGCTACTGACCGGACTATTTACCCACGGATACCAAACGGACCCATTCTTCACAGGAGGAAATTCGCAGCAGTTCGCAGCAGCAAAAGGAGTCTATTACGTAAAAGCCGGGACCGACCGCATCTGGGTACCGGGGTACACACTGCTACGGGAATTACTGTTACAGGAGGCACACGACGGAATTACCTCGGGACATTTCGGGGTAGAGAAAACACGGCAGCAGCTGCAGCGGTATTATTACTGGCCCGAAATATTGACCGACGTTCAACGACACGTGGCATCGTGTCCCACTTGCCAGATCATGAAGTCATCACGGAAGCGGCCGGCAGGACAGTTGCAGCCGATCCCACCCCCAGAGCGTGCTTGGCAGCAGGTGACGATGGACTTCGTCACGGGGTTACCTGCCGGAACGAGTGGGAATGACGCGATCCTGGTCGTCGTCGATCGACTGACGAAAATGGCACACTTCGCAGCCTGCAAGAAATCAATCACAGCCGAAGAAACAGCCCGCCTCTTCATCACCACTGTCGTACGACTGCACGGGATACCAGCATCGATCATCAGCGACAGAGATACGAAATTCACCAGCAACTTCTGGCGGAACCTGTGGCAGCAGTTCGGCACGCGACTGCAATTCAGTTCATCGTACCACCCCGAAACCGACGGACAGACAGAACGGACAAATCAGACCATGGAACAGCTCATCCGGGCCACGTGCGACGACCCGACCACGTGGGAACAGCAACTGCCACTCATCGAATTCGCAAACAATAACTCACCATCCGCCACGACCCAACAGTCACCGTTTTACCTGAACTACGGACAAGACCCCACAGTACCCATGACCCCGAATCCCAACAACCCAGTCCCACGCGCACAACAGTTCGCAGAGATATTACAAGCAGCACGGACCCGAGCAGCAGAAGCAATAAAAAAATCAAACGTCATCGCTAAGCGCAACGCCGACCGACACCGCCGCCCCGTCACTTACCAGCCAGACGACCTAGTTTTACTCGACACCCAAAACCTCCGCCTGCCCATCACCCCGAAACTCCGCCCCCGATATTGCGGGCCATTTCGCATCAGCCACATGATCACACCCGTCACCGCCCACCTCCTCCTCCCTGCTGACTGGTACGTCAGCCCGTCATTCCACGTCAGCCTGCTTCGCCCATACGTGCCATCCACCAGCCAACTGCCCCGCAACCGCCCCGCCAGCATGACCCGACCTCCAACTGAGCCGGTCATCACACCTGAGAAAATACTGAGCCATCGAGTACGTGACCCACGGGGAGCCCGCAGAATCGAATTGCTGATCCGTTGGAAGGACCGCACACCCACCGAAGACAACTGGGTCCCCCTGGATAGAATTGAGAATCACCCTGTCCTCACCGAGTATCTGCGAAGCCGAAACTTCCGAGATGTACACGCGCTCTCGTAAGAGGGGCCTCCTTGGGGAGGGGGGGTAGTGTAAGGAAATTTCCTTTTCCTTACTTCGCGTCCCTGCTCAGTGCGTACACCACTGTTCCCACCCACAGCACCCAACAGTAATCCGTTACCACTCGCGACACTCGCTTCGACACCATTCCCGCCACCATTCACGACGCGACCCAACCTCACGGTTCGGTTGGTAACCCGCGCTCCGGACCTCCGCCTCGACACTTTCCCAACCTCGGCACCAGGCCCGTCGCGCACCCCATTTTCCACACATTACCGTTACCACTGTAGTTTCGCTATATATTCTTCGCTCATGCCTTCGCTCATTGTACTCTTGCTTCGATAGTGCAGTTCTCGTTCGCTCACTCAATTGCACTCGTAACAGCCTTGCATATTTGCTTGCCACAACGAATGTAAGCAGTGCCGTTCCAAGCACTTGCTTTGTGCTTTTTCGTGTCGCAGAGGTCTATTTCGAGAATAGCACCGACCAGAAGGTTCTGCGTCTCGCCTGCTCTGGGCTTGGCCGTGCGAGGTAGAATTGACCACGCAGCAGGCCTTTCGCGCTTCCTCTCAGTCGCGCACTTGCGAAAGCGGAGGGGTGGTCTGGCTGGCAGCTAAGCGACGGTTTGGTTCGGTTGAGTGCGAGGAGGAAGAGTGAGAGTGCGAGCAACACCACGCCCATCATCATGAGAGGGTGTCAGCCAGCCCAGCAGACACAGCAACACCCAACTCAACCTCACAGCTTTCACCGCGTCCTGGCCGCCAAACAGCTCAGTCCGATGAAGCGACTATGGCGCCGTGGGTAGCGACGATAGTTATTTAGACGTGCGTGCGTCATGACGTCATGCTCGTCGTGTGCATCACCTCACTCCGCTTCCATCCCAATCCCGCGGATCACGACATTGCAGCACGATGTTAGGTTATGCCGCCTCTGCTGCCATCTGTTACGGCTTAGTCAATCGACTTAGGTAGCTAGTGTTCTATTTATACCACTAGGTACGACGTAGCTATTGATAATAGTAACTTTACTTTAAAGGCATTAGCTTTTAGCGGATCAGCCAGCTCTGAAACGGAAGCACCCAACGCGCGGCATGCGCTAGCCATCCGTGCCTGCGCCGTTCTCACTCGTACGCAGCGGGTGTGCCGTCGTACCGGTTATAGAGTCGCTCGTTATCGCGATGGGGTGCGCCGTGTCGGTGGAGGTGGCCGGAAAGAACGACGCGGGGGGGGCGAGCAACCACGCAGTTTCGCAGAAGCCGACAGGAAAATCCGTTACAGTGCAAGGTACTGTAAGACGCCGCGGCGCGAGCGATCTAAACAGCGTTAGAGCGCGAGCACCGGGGAAGGGTGTCGCGCGAGGCACATGCGGCTGCCATCTCCGTCCCTCGACCTCCGCTTCCCTGCTGGCTGCGACTCCGTGTTTCGTGCGCCCTCGTGTGCTTGACCGTGGCATCTCCCGTCCCACCCTCCGCCCACCCCTATCCCCATCTGTCCCTTCTTCATCCCCCACCGTGCCGCCCATCATCGCGCCGCGCCAGACTCGCAAGTGCCAACCACGACGGACGTCGACGCGCGCGTCACGGACGCGATCGAGTCGACGGCGACGGAGGGCGCGCGGCCGCTGCGCAAGTTCAAGCTGCGCGAGGTGCGCGACATGTGCGACGGCTTCTCGTCCAAGTGCCCCGTGCTGGGCGAGGGGTCCTTCGGCATGGTGTACCGCGGCTCGGCGGAGCTGGACGGGCGCGCGGTCGACGTGGCGGTGAAGCGGCTGAGCGCGGAGAGCCAGCAGGGCGTTGACGAGTGGCTGGTGCGTGCGGCTTGGGGGTGCGCGCCCGCCTGGGAGGGGGGGCGCACTCATTTGGGGGGAGTGCGTACTGTTGGGATGTTCGCAGGCTTGGTTGCTATGTGCGGGCTTGGGGGTGCGAGCACGGTTGGTGGGGCGCACGGTTGGGGGGTTGCGTGCAGGCTTTGGGGGGTGCGCGCAGGCTTTTGGGGTCGCGCTTGGGGGGCGCGCACACTTGGGGGAAAGGCGTACGCTTGTGGGGTCCGCGCAGACTTTTGGGGTGCGCACAGGCTTGGGGGGTGAGTGCACGCTTGGATGGAGGCAGGTTTGGAGGGTGAACACAGGCTTAGGAGGTGTGCGCAGGCTTGGGGGATGCGCGCCTGCCTGGGGGGTGCGCGCACTCTTTGGGGGTGCGCACAGGTTACGGGGTTCTGCAGGCTTGGGGGGTGCGTGGCAGTGGGTGGGGGTGCTTGCTGCTGCCTGTGGCCGTGCCCTTGCGTTGCCAGCGGGGTGAGCGAGGATGGAGACTCGTGTATCGCCCGTACCCTTTCCTCCTCCCCTCGCCTTCCCCCCCTCTCAAGCAAGCCGCCTTGGATTTGCCGCCACACCGTCCCGCATCCCTCATCCACTCATCTCCTTCCCCGCACTCCTGACTTACTCTCTCCCCCCTCCCCACCCATCTCCCTCCCTATCCCCCCTCCCCACCCATCTCCCTCCCTCCCCCCCCCTCCCCACCCATCTCCCTCCCTCTCCCGCCTTCCCCATCCCCACCCCCTCCCCTCACCTGTTCCCCCTTCCCCTCCTCGTGCGCGCGTGGCTGCTGCCCGTGGCATTGGGTGATGAGTTCTTGCCGAGTGCCTGCGGCCCTGCCCTTGCGTTGCCAGCGAGCGAGCGAGGATGGAAACTAGTGTATCGCCCCTCCCCTCTCTTCCTCCCCTCGCCTCCCCCTCTCTCACAAGCAAGTTGCCTTGGATTTGCCGCCATACCAACGTGGCATTCCCTCCCTCATCCATTCACATCCTCTCCCCCCCATCCGTGACTCACTCCCTCCCAACCTCCCCCTCCCCACCCCGTTCCCCTCCGCTCCCCTCCCCATCTTCACCCCCCTCCCTCTTCCCTTCCCCCTCCCCTCCCCATGGGGCGTGGCGTTGAGCAGGCGGAGGTGCAGATACTGGACTGGCTGCGGCATGCGAATCTCACCCTCTTCTCCTCCCCTCCCCATCTTCACCCCCGCCCTCTTCCTTCCCCTCATCATGCGCACCTGGGTGCCCCTGGCGCAACAGGCGGAGGTGCTGATACTGGACCGGCTGCGGCATTCCCCCCCCATCCGTTCATCTCCCCCCTCCCGCATTTCCGATTCCCCCCATCCCTCCCCACCCCTGTTTCCCCCTCGTGCGCACCTGGGTGCGTGTGCCTGGCTGTGAACAGGCGGAGGTGCTGATACTGGACCGGCTGCGGCATGGGAATCTGGTGGAGCTGGTGGGGTACTGCAAGGAGAAGGGCGAGTGCCTGCTCGTCTACCACTACTACGCCAACGACAGCGTTGAATCCGCCCTCTTCAACCGTAAGCCGTTTTCTCAACCCCCTTCTCTTCTCTCCCAACCCCACCCGCCTCCCGCACGCACACTCCCGTAATCGCCAGCCTCGCCATGTAACTAGGCCCCTCCACTCACCTTCCTGTACATCCCACCCCACTCTCCCCCCCCCCCCTTTCCGTCCCCATCTTCCCACACCCAGTTCCCCTTCTCCCCTCCCTCACACTCTCCCCCGACTCGTCCTTCCTCCCGCACTCTTGCAAGCCACATCCTTCCTCCCGCACTCTTGCAAGCCACATCCTTCCTCCCGCACTCTTGCAAGCCACATCCTTCCTCCCGCACTCTTGCAAGCCACATCCTTCCTCCCGCACTCTTGCAAGCCACATCCTTCCTCCCGCACTCTTGCAAGCCACATCCTTCCTCCCGCACTCTTGCAAGCCACATCCTTTCTCCCCCCAACTCGTCTCCCTCCCTGCCCAACACCCTTCCCGCCGCCCCCTCCCCTCCCGGCCGCCCCCCCCCCCTTTCTCCCCCACTCCGTGCATGCGGGCAGGCAAGCGAGCGGGGCAGGAGCCGTTCTCGTGGGAGCGGCGGGTGAGCGTGGTGTGGCAGGCGGCGGAGGCGCTGGCGTATCTGCACCCTTCCAAACTGCTTCCCCTCTCCCCCACTCGTCTCCCTCCCCGGCCCAACACCCCGCCCGGCCACCCCCTCCCCTCCCGGCCGCCCCCTTCCCCATCTCCCCCGCGCCGTGCATGCGGGCAGGCAAGCGAGCGGGGCAGGAGCCGTTCTCATGGGAGCGGAGGGTGAGCGTGGCGTGGCAGTCAGCAGAGGCGCTGGCGTATCTGCACGCCAACGACGTCATTCACCGCGACTTCAAACCCTCCAACGTGCTGCTCGATGCGGTCAGTGCTGGGGATGGGAGGGCAGGGGGGAGGGGGTGGTGGGGAGGAAGGAACTATGGGAGGAGGTGTGCATTTGTGCGACTTCAAACCCTCCAACGTGCTGCTCGATGCGGTGAGCGGCAAGGGGATGGATAGGAGGCTGGGCGATTCAGGCAAGCTGGCACGGTGCTGGGTGGGCTTGGGGTGAAGGTTGAGGCGCTGGTGTGCTGCTTGATGCAGTCAGTGCAAGTGGGGAGGGGGGAGAGGAAAGGGGTATGGGCGGGGGAACGTGGGGAGGAAGGCACTAGTGGGAAGGGTGCGCCTGGGTGAGTGGTATGCATGGGAGGTTCATGCTGTACAAGTGTAATGTGAGGCTGGGAGATCTGGCCAAAGTGGCAGGGCGGTGGGTGGGTGGGCGGGCGTGGAGCGGGAGGAAAGTTGGTTGGGTTGGTGGAGTGTGGGACCGCACAGAGGAGGTGGGGAGGAGGGGGGGGAAGGGATGTGGAGACGAGCAGTAAGCAGTAGGCCACGCTACACCTTCTTGTGAAGTTTGGGGAGACTTCACTCCTGCCCCGCATGATATCTCCTCCTTTTGCCATCACTGTTGGAGAAACCGCTTGCTCAAATGCGTCCCCGCCTGCCATGCCCACGCCACGCACTCACCACATCCCCTTTCCCCTCCTCCCCAAATGCTTCTGGGTGGTGGCATTGGCGGCACGGTTGCAGGACTGGACGGCGAAGCTGAGCGACTTTGGGATGTGCAAGGAGCAGGAGGCGGGCAAGTCACACGTGTCCACTCGGGTCATGGGCACCCTGGGGTACCTCGACCCCGACTACATGGAAACAGGTGCCCCCCTCACTCTCTCATGTGCCTCACTCGCACGCTCACATGCCTCGCACACAACCAGATGCCACTCACAATCTCAGGTGCCATTCACACGCTCAGGTGGCACTCCCACGCTCAGGTGCCATTCACACGCTCAGATGCCATGTGCAAATCCAGGTGCCACGCACAAAATCAGGTGCTAGGGGCACGCGGTGAGTAGCTGACACGGACACACAGTGGTGCAGAAATGGCAGCGCTGGCAGCACTCCTGTTAACAGGTGCCCCTGTTTCCAGCACACCTGCATGAGCTCTTACTCACCACCTTTTCCCCACTTACTCCCTCCCCCCACCCACAACCCTTTTCTCCTCCCCCTGTTCCCCCCTCGCCCACTCCCCCCCGGCAGGGCTGCTGCGGCAGAGCTCGGACGTGTACGCCTTCGGGGTGTTTCTGCTGGAGCTGATCACGGGCAAGCGCGCGGTGTCGGACACGGGGCAGCCTCTCACGTGTGAAAAGTGATTTCTTGAGACGTCTAAAAAAATCACTTTTTACACCTCGCCCACCCACCCCCCCCCCCCCCCTTCCCCCCCCCCGTGCAGGGCTGCTGCGGCAGAGCTCGGACGTGTATGCCTTCGGAGTGTTTCTACTGGAGCTGATCACGGGCAAGCGCGCGGTGTCGGACACGGGGCAGCCGCTCACCAGCTGGGTGTTCCCGTTGCTGGACCAGAAGAAGCCCGAGATCGACCTGCTCATCGACTCGGTGCTGGAGAGCAGCTTTGACCGCGACAGCGCGCTCAAGATCGCAGTCATCGCCAAGTTCTGCATCGGGGAGGAGGAGCTGCGCCCCGAGATGACCGCCGTCGCTGAGAGGCTCAAGAAGCTCGTCGCCTCGTGACCACGGCTAGGGGCTCGTGACCATGGCAGGGCTGGTGGCTCGGGACCAGGGCAGGGCTGGTGGCTCGGGACCAGGGCAGGGCTGGTGGCTCAGGACCAGGGCTGGGGGCTCGGGACCATGGCAGGGCTGGTGGCTCGTGACTAGGGTTGGTGGGTTTGTGACCATAGTCGAGGGCTTGTGAGCAAAGCTGGTGGGCTCATGGCCATAGGTGGTGGTGGGCTTGTGACCATTGGCAAAGGATGAGATGGTGTGAGCTATTGGCACGGGTGGCACAGGTGGTAGAGTGGTGATTGGTGGCGCTTCAGTAGTATAGCTATGTTGTAGGGCTGCCACCGAGTCAAGAAGCAGTTGAGTTTCACCACCCGAAATGCGAGAAAATCCGCACAGGTGAAGACAAAAATAACTAAAATATGATAGGTTAGGGTACATTCCAAATCAGTTATTTTCCGGTTGCGAATAAATACATGCAACCCGACCACCGCTGCGGACCTGATCCAACCGCTTGGACCGGAATGACGAGGAAGGAAACAATGTCGCGCCCATTTATGCAAGCCACCTGCAGATGAGAGGGTGGGTGGTTGTGTGTTATTGATATGGTATGTTATTCCGAGTCGCCTCGCCTCGCGCATATCTCTGGCGTCCGGACCCAATTTAAATTTCGTGGTTCTCTTCGGAGCTCCGTATGCCGCACCTCGTTTTTTTTTCTCCTCCGTGAATTCACAGTTTCCTCCTCCTTCAGGCCGTGCCGTAGCGTGCTCGTGCCCTTGGCGTGTTTGTGCCCGTGGCTCGTCCCTGCGATCACCCCGCGCCGCTCGCCCCTTGCGACGATGCGACAAGAGGATTAGAGAAGAGGGGAATGGGAGGAGCCGTTGAGGACGGGCTGTGATAGGCGCGTTAGAGGCCGAACCTCTGCTGCAGTGCGCTTTGCAGTTTATTAGTGCACCGTAACTATAGCCGCCTTAACCTTGTAAATACCAATCCTCTCTCGCGCCACCTTTTATTAGACACCTCGCGGAACGTGCGCTCGTCGCGGTCGTCTGAAATTGGCGCGCCCATTTTGTACATATTTCCCTCTCCGGTGCCAGTCCGCTTTCGCGCCTCCGCCTCTCCGCCTTTCCGCCTCCCCGCTTCTCCGCCTCTGCACTTCTCCGCCACCCTCTCCGCCCTCCGCCCGCGCGCCATGGCGTTCCCGGAGCTGCTGGCGCGGCAGGCTTCCATCTATTCGCTCACGCTCGACGAATTCCAGGCGACGTTCGCAGGCCCGTCGCACGCCGTCGCATCCATGGCCATGGACGACTTCCTGCGATCCGTCTGGCTCGCCGAGGAGTCGCAAATGCTCGCCGCCGCGCACGCCGCCGGTGGCGCGGATCCGCGCGCGCGAGACAAGGCCGCGGGGCTGCTGCGCGCGCGCTCGCTGCGGCGGCAGAAGTCCGCCGCGGCGCTTCCGCGCGCGCTGACTGCGCGGACTGTGGAAGACGTGTGGAAAGACATACAGGCGGAACTAGGGGGGGAGGGGGGAGCTGCTGAGGGGGGCGGGGCGGAAGGAGCAGCAGAAGGAGCGCGCGGAGGGGGGGGGGGCGGAGCGGCGGCAAGCGCAGGGGCAGGGACAGCAACAAATACGGCAATTGTCGTTTGCGGAAATTACACTGGAAGACTTTTTAGTGCGCGCAGGGATTTCCAAAGAAGAGCTTATAGGGGGGATGGAGGCGACAGGGGGACAGCAGGGGGATGGGGAGGAGGCGAGTGGCGGAGTGGGCAACAGTGCACGGAGAGAGGGGGAGGGGGGAGCCGATGGGGGCGAGGGGGAAGCGGGGGGGTCAACAGCGGGGCGGGGGGAAGGTGGAGGGGGAGGAGAAGGGGTGCAAGCAGGGGGTGCAGATGAGCGGCTGGGGAGCATGGGGGCGAATGGCAGCAGTGCTGACGTGGCACATGATTCAAAAGCAATAGCAGGGGGAACAGAGTGGTCGCTCCACCCGCATGCATGCAGGCAGGCAGGGCAGGCAGCGCAAGCAGCGCAGGCAGAGCAGTCACCCTTACAGCTTCACAGATATCAGCTTCACTCCCAGAATCAACAGCAGCAGCAGAATTTGCAGCACGGGCAGGGGCAGGGGCAGCAGGGGGGACAGGGCGGAGACAAGGGAGGGGGAGGCGAGCAGGCGATGCAGCAGCAGCAGCAGGCGGTGGTGAAGATGGCAGCAGCAGCAGTGGAAGACGCAGGGCACAGTAACGTGGCATCTGTCTTCGCCGCCACACGCCACGCTGCCGCCGCCGCTGCTGCCCTCAACGCCCTCGGGTCGCTGGGAGCACTGGGGGGGAGCTCACTGGGAGCATTGGGGCCGCAAGGAGGGGGGTTGCTGGGGTCACTGGGAGTGCAGGGAGCAATGGGGTCGTTGGGAGCCCCCCCTGCTGGGCTTGCCATGGGGATGGGCGTGGGCGGAGGCATGGGGATGGGTGGGGGGATGGCGCCAACTACGTATGGTGCGGGCGCAGGTGTGGGCGCAGGCATGGGCGCAGGCATGGGCGCAGGCATGGGCGCAGGCATGGGTGCAGGCATGGGCGCAGGGGGCCAGGGGGGACTTGCTGGGGCGGGCATGGTGGCGGCGGATGGGGTGGGGGGTGGGGGAGAGAGGTGGGGGGGCAGTGACGGCGGAGGGGGAGGGGGGCAGTCGGACACAGGCGGGGGGAGTGGGGATGGGGACACTTTGAGCGGGGGCGTGGGGGGAGTGCGGGGCGGAGGGGGAGGAAGCGGAGTGGGGAGGGGGGAGGGGCGCCGGTGGAGAGGAGGCAGAAGCGGATGATCAAGAATAGAGAGTCGGCCGCTCGGTCCCGGGCGAGGAAACAGGTACGGTGAGGTGCAGTGAGGTGGGGTGTAGCAAGGAAGCTTTTAGGTTGATCAAGTACAGAGAGTCGGCTGCTCGGTCGCAGGCGAAGAAACAGGTGAGGTAAGTTGCGGTGAGGGAGCGTTTTCTTATTGTGGTGTTTCGCTGCTCTGCCCCACTGAGTGAAGTCTCTTGAGACTGTGAGAGAAGGCAGAAGAGGATGAACAAGAACAGAGAGTCGGCTGCTCAGTTACGGGCGAAGAAACAGGTGAGGTGTGGTGTGGTGAGGTAAGGTGCGATGAGGTGCGGTGAGGTGAGGTGAGGTGAGGAAGCGTTTTCTTGTTGTCGTGTTTTGATTTTCTGCCACACTGCGTGAAGAATATTGAGACTGTGAGAGTAAGGCAGAAGCAGATGATAACAGAGAGTTTGGTGCTCGGTTTTGGGGCAGGAGGGGTGCGGTGAGGGGAGGTGGGTGAGGTGAGGTGCGGTGAGGGGAGGTCGTCAGGTGAGAGCAGGAAGGTTGAGGTGTCAGGGCGAGTGGTGTCTGCGGTTGCTCTCTCTCCTAACCACATGCCATGCTGCCCTTCCTTTCCCACCACCCCCTTAGCTCACCTCACCTCACCACACCACACCGCACCACACCACACCACAAAACATGGTAGAGGTGCTGTCCTCCTCCCCATACCCCTCACCCCCATGTTGCCTGCCCCCACTTCCCCCCTTCCTTTCAGGCATGCACAGTGGAGTTGGAGGCGAAGGTGGCGCAGTTGAAGGAGGAGAACCCTCCCCCTTCCCCCTGTCACCACATGCCATACCCCCCCTTTCCACCCTCCAGGCATGCACAGTGGAGCTGGAGGCAGAGGTGGCGCAGCTGAAGGAGGAGGATGAGCAGCTGCGCAACCCCACCCCACCAAGCGTACACGCGCATCCCATCCCCCTCTTGGTGCTGTCCCCCACCCTCTCGCCCCCCCCCACCCCCCATCAGGCGTACACAGTGGAGCTGGAGGCGGAGGTGGCGCAGTTGAAGGAGGAGAGCCCTCCCCCTCCCCCTCAGCCCCTTCCCCTTGTCACCACATGCCCCCACTTCCCCCCCTTTTCAGGCGTACACTGTGGAGTTGGAGGCAGAGGTGGCGCAGCTGAAGGAGGAGAACGAACAGCTGCGCGCCCAGCCCTTCCCCTCTCCTTAACCCCGCCTCAGGCATACGCAGTGGAGCCTGAATGCGAAGGTGCCCTGAAGCCGAGCCACATGATCCTCTTCCCATGCCCCCTTCCCACCCCTCCAGGCGTACACAGTGGAGCTGGAGGCGGAGGTGGCGCAGCTGAAGGAGGAGAACGAACAGCTGCGCGCCCAGCTGCTGATGCTGCAGTCGCAGACCCACGCGCACCCCAATGTGGTGAGTCCACAGCTGCTGCTGCTGCAGACGCACATGCACGCGGTGACTCAACAGTCACGTTTGGTTGAGTGGACAGCTGCGGCTGCTGCTGCAGTCACACTCGCAAATGGGGAGTCAGCAGTCATGTGTGAGTGCACTGCTGCTGCTGCTGCAGTCCCACACGCACGCGCGCGCGGTGAGTCAACAGTGATGCGGTGAGTCCACAGCTGCTGCTGCTGCAGAAGCACAGCCACACGCACCCGCACCTGCACGTGGTGAGTCAACACCCACTTGGTGACTGAACAAAGTGCGACATGCCTCGATAAGTGTTGTCTTCGCTGTCACTGTCACTCAGCAGGGCTGTTTCAAAAGTTGACAGAGAGTTCTGTCACACAGAGGTGTGTCACACAGAGGTCTGTCGCTTGCATTCTCCTTCTCCGACATAATCCCTTCTCTTCCCCCTCTCCCCACCCACCCTCCCATGATGCCCTCGTTCGTCTTTCCTCTCTTGTACCCGCTTCTTCTCACCTCTATCCAGTTCGTCCTTGTCTTTCTTCCATCACCTCCCATGCCCTGCAGCCAGCAGCCACGCCTACTTCCTTATCGGCAGCAGCCCCAACACCAGCACCAGCAGCACCAGCAACGGCAGCAGCCGCACCATCAGCAGCAGCGGCAGCAGGCACGCCACTCACTCTCCTACCACCACCACCACCAGCCGGACCGTCCAGTCTGCCAATACAACCCCTCTCAACCGCTTCACACCTGCACAGACCGTCTCAGCCTCGCACGCCTTTGCCAGGTGCAGCAGCAGCAGCGGGTGGGAAGGATGCTACTAGCAGCAAGTCACTGCAGCGGTCCAGGTCAGGGCCATGGTGACATGGGATGCTGGTCTCACTGCCTAGTATCGTTGGATGCGCCACACCTGCTCTCTACCGCTTCACACATGCACACATCGCCGCGGCCTCACACTGTGAAGGGTGCTGCTGGCAGCGGGGCACTTCAACGGTCCAAGTCAAGGCCGTAGTGACAAGGGGAGCGCCTGATCTGGCTGGTCTCGCTCGCTCGGTGCGCCACGTCCCCTCAACCACGTCACACCTCCACTCAACCGCTTCACACCTATGCACATCTCAGCCTCACACTGTGAAGGTTGCTACTGGCAGCAGGCCATATTAACGGCCCAATAGGGGTGACAAGGGGGCCATAGGGACATAGGGGACACTCGCCACTTGGTTTCGCTTGGACATTGGAGAACAGGCACAGTGTTTAGTTTAGCTGAATATATTGTCCAATCCAGAATTAGTTTGTAGCAAGCGTGAGAACCTTGGACTGGAAGGAAGGCTGGAAGCATTCTTGGACGGTAAAAATGTATTCAAAGAGAGGTGTGTGTGTCAGTGCAACAAGTTGAGACTACGGTACGGGTTGGCTCAGCTCAGCCGCTCAGCTGTCTAGCAAACTCCCAAGTGTGACTTTGCAGCTGTTGCTAAGAATACACATGTCCAACTAATCCTCCAAAGCCAAATGGCAATAGCTATTGCATTGCTTGCCAACAACCTGTGTGCACATGACCTGATCTGCGCAGGTACCGTATCACAGAGCAATTGGTTGACAGAATCAGATTGCAAAGACGACTGTTGAATTGAAACATCATTGCAATTGACATTGCCAAGATTGCAGAGTCAGAAGCGGCAGGGCAGCTGCCATGACTGCTGGAGTTGTTGTGAGCGTGGCACTGACATGCGTATTGCATCCATCACATGTAGGCAGCAGGCCCTCAGATTCACTTTTAGGGACGTTGATGCATCAGGGTCCCTGTGAAAAAAAGCCTGAATTTTCAGGGCTCCTAGAAAAAAAAACCTGAATTTTCAGGGTTACTAAAAATAAGAACCTGAATTTGTACAAGAGAGAATCCATTATCAATTGTACGGCTGGAAGATTCGAACCGGTAACCTTACCATTCTGTACAAATTTCGCTAACCACTGAGACAACTCATCCCGTCAGCATGTGTCTCTTGTTATTTCATACTTGTTTATTTAGAAATGTTGGTTGACTCAATCGTTCGGGTGTTTCACGGGAAGGATTAGGAATGTGCATTCAGTGTACACTTCGATAAAAGTCTGAAACATCAGTGTTAGCTATGAAGTAAAGGCTGAAAAAATCAGTGTCACAAAAATCTCAACACTGAAAAATCAGTGTAGGTACACAAAACTAGGCTGAAAATCAGGAATTTCAGGGAAAAATTCCTGATATCGTAGGGCCTGGTAGGCAGAGCTTGCATTGACCGGAGAATGAGAGCAAGCGAGAGAGCATGCACGGGATGCCTACAGTACCGTTTTGAAGGCCAAATGTCTCATCGCATGACTGCTGTAGGATGAATTGGTGGGAGGAGGGAGAGGGGAATGTCATACCCAGCCATGCCAAATTGAATAACATTGAAGTGAAAGCATGCACTACCGGTAGTTGCTCATGTATAAAATTTCGAAACGTATCCCTCAGCTGCAGTATCATGCTTTCTGGCAGGATGCATGGACAAAACTATGCTAGATGCCTGATTGCATGATGAATAGCATGCGCAATGCATAGTAGTAACACGATGCAGATTTTCGTAAGGATACCTCAACTTTACATCTCAGAATGCATACCTTGAGATGCAAACATCTCAACACACACTTCAAGATGCTCACAGACTACCGTATAGGTTTGGTTGGTCGCCTGTAGGCTGTAGCACAACTAGGTACGGTCCCGTATAGATTCTGCGGTTGCACTCCTTTATTTTCTCCCCATCCCGCCCCACCCTGCCACTTCAATCTGCCACTGCGGTATGAGAGGCGACTTAGGGTTCCACTGGCACTGCCAAGCTGTACGTCAGAGGTGTGGTGTGACTATCAACCAAGCTGTGGTGGGGCAAGCTGTGGTGGGGCAAGCTGTGGTGGGGCAAGCTGTGGTGGGGCAAGCTGTGGTGGGGCAAGCTGTGGTGGGGCAAGCTGTGGTGGGGCAAGCTGTGGTGGGGCAAGCTGTGGTGGGGCAAGCTGTGGTGGGGCAAGCTGTGGTGGGGCAAGCTGTGGTGGGGCAAGCTGTGGTGGGGCAAGCTGTGGTGGGGCAAGCTGTGGTGGGGCAAGCTGTGGTGGGGCAAGCTGTGGTGGGGCAAGCTGTGGTGGGGCAAGCTGTGGTGGGGCAAGCTGTGGTGGTGGATTTGAAACACCCTGTGGGATCGCACGCGGCGCAGCAGGGCAGGGGATCAATTAAGTGAGGGAGGGAGGGACTCTGCGGGGCGGGGATGACTTAAGTGAGGGAGGGAGGGACTCTGCGGGGCGGGGATGACTTAAGTGAGGGAGGGAGGGACTCTGCGGGGCGGGGATGACTTAAGTGAGGGAGGGAGGGACTCTGCGGGGTGGGGATGACTTAGGTGGGCGAGTGGGTGAGTTGGCGTGTGATGGAGGGAGGGGGGCTGGTGGTGAGCAAAGTGCAGGAGGAGAGTGGGTGGATGGATCATGGCTGCCGCACAAGATCGTGTGAACCTTGCTCCTCTTCATCGTGAAGGCCTTTTTGAAGCTTACCCGGCATCCTCCTCTGCCTCGTCAGCCTGTGATGTGAGGATGGGGGTGAATGAGGTACAATTAGGATGAGAGAGCGAGAGCACGGATGAGTGAAGGGGAGGTGAGTGAAAAAACAGGAGAGTGGGGGGACGATGCAAGACATTTGAGGGAGGATGGGGGTGAGCGAGGGAGGGTAAGAGGAGTGAGGGGGGATGAGATGAAGTGTAGTGAGAGATGGTATGAGCACACGGGCGATAGCATGGCAGAGGGGACAAGACGAGTACTACAGATTCTCTGTTAACGGCTCACAGGCCAGCGGGAGAAGTATGAAGAGTGGGGGTGGCGCGAAATTTGCAGCGGTGGGAGATTCGGAACTAATGGTGGGGGGTAGAGAGAGAAACAAGTGCCAAAGGAAATATGCTGCGAAGGAAATGTGCTCACCTGCGCTGTGCCCCACATATGCCCCCACATGTGCTCTCAGCACACTGTGGTGGGCACATCGCTCGGCGCACATGTGGGCACATCGCTCAGCGCACATGTGGGCACATCGCCCAGCGAAATTGCATGAGCGAGTGCAGCGAGTGAGGTGGGAGCGCGTGAGCGAGTGCAGCGAGTGAGGTGGGAGCGCGTGAGCGAGTGCAGCGAGTGAGGTGGGAGCGCGTGAGCGAGTGCAGCGTGGGGGTGTGCATGGGGACGCCGTGCCTCTTGCTCTGCAGCTGCCACCGCCACTTGCGGGGGCGCAGGCGGATGGGCAAGCGGAGAGGGTGGAGGGGGGAGAAGGCGAAAATGGGGAGATGGGGAGGGAAGATGGGCAAGGGAAGATGGGGAGGGGAGATGGGGAGGGGAGATGGGGAGGGGAGATGGGGAGGGGAGATGGGGAGGGGAGATGGGGAGGGGAGAGGGGGAGGGGAGATGGGGAGGGGAGATGGGGAGGGGAGATGGGGAGGGGAGATGGGGAGAGGAGATGGGGAGGGGAGATGGGGAGGGGAGATGGGGAGGGGAGATGGGGAGGGGAGATGGGGAGGGGAGATGGGGAGGGGAGATGGGCAAGGGAAGATGGGGAGGGGAGATGGGGAGGGGAGATGGGGAGGGGAGATGCGGGAAGTGCAAATGGGGAGAAGTGCAGCAAGGTCAATCATCTCCTCCTCTCTTATCTCGTCCACTGCTCCCCTTCCCTCCCCATACCCTCTCATCCACCACACCTGTTGGGCATCATGGGTGGGTCGACCCTGCTTTGGGAATGCTGCCGCACTCCACCGTCGGCGCTCGCAACACCACCGGCACGGAAGAGGCGTGAGTGGCGTATGGGGGGAGTGCGAGAGGGATGGGACGATGCGATCGCATCGGATTTTTCTCCTCACGGCATCACGCAAGCCTTCCAATTCCACTCCTCACGCATCCCCCCTCTCGAGCCAGCAGCTGCGGCAGCGCCGTCGCCTCCCCCCGTCTTCTCACCCTTCGCGCCGCCACAGCCGCAGCTGCACCAGTGCTGCCCTGCACCAGTGCTGCCCTGCACCAGTGCTGCCTTGCACCATTGCTGCCCTCCGCGCACACCTCCGCGCGCACCTCCGCGCGGATGAGTCAGGCAGCACACGAGCATGCCGCTCGCGCCTCATCCGCGGCGGCGGAGAGCAACGCTGCCCACCACTGTCCCCACCTTCTGAGGCGCCTTGAAAGACGCAGCGCAGGGGGAAGGGGAGGAGAGGGGGGAGGGGAAGAGGGGGGAGGGGAGGGGGAGGGAGGGGGGGGGGGGAGGGGAGGGGAATTGGGGGGGGAGGGGAAAGGGGAGGGTGGAAGAGAGGAAGGAGGGAGGAAGAAACGGAGGGGTGAGCGGTTTTTAAGGCGTTTCGAAACTCACGCTTGGCCGTCGCCAGCACTGCCTCTCTCCTCGGCCGAGTCACGGCGATCATGCCGTGCCGGGCATGCCCCCTGGGAGTGGAAGGGGACGGGGGAAGGGGGCCCAAGGGGAAGGTGAGGGGGAGTGGAGGGGGAGGGGAAGGGGGTGATTTGGACAAGAATTCCCTCACTTCCCTGCCCACCAGCACCCCCTGGGAGGGACGAGGCGTACCCAGCCTCATAGAGTGACTGGGACGAGGGAGGGGGTAGGGGTCTGCGGGAAGGGAGCTTGACCCACACCCTGCTTGCCCCCACGCCCTGCCCTGCTTCCCCCCAGCTTGCCCTGGTTGCACAAGCCCCATGGCACGCCGCATCTTGTGCGTGCTGCTGCCGCTCTGGCGAGAGCCAGGGTCGGACAATGCGGGGAGAGGGGAGGTGAAGGGTGGCAGATAGGGCGGATAGAGACGGGGAAGCGGGTGGGGGAAAGCTGGCAGGAGAGAGCGGGCAGAGAGGATGTGGTGGGCAGGAAGGGGGGATGGTGGCGGATAAGCGGAGAGGTGTGGGGGCGAGGGCAAACATGCACCCACGTCTGACGCGGCGACGGGCAGCGCCGCGACCTTCCCCCTTCCCACTGCGCCTTCCCCTCCCCACCCTCCCCCGTCCTCACTGCGCCCTCCGCTCCCCGACCCTCCACCCTCCCCACTGCGCCCTCCCCTCCCACCTTCCCTTCTCCCCACTGCGCCCTCTGCCCACCACCTCCCCCCTCCCCACTGCGCCCTCCCCCCACCACCTCCCCCCTCCCCACTGCGCCCTCCCCCCTCCCCACTTCGCCCTCCCCCGTCCACCTCCCCCCTCCCCACTTCGCCCTCCCCCCACCACCTCCCCCCTCCCCACTGCACCATACCCTCCCCGCACCCCCGCCCACCTCACCTGACGACCGCGCGTCGTTCGTCGCGGCGAAGGACAGCGCCGCGACCTTCCCCCCACCACCTTCCCCCTCCCCACCGTGCCCTTCCCTCCTCCCTCGTCCACCTCACCTGACGACCGCGCGCCCTTCGTCGCAGCGAAGGGCAGCGCCGCGCGCTCCTCCGCGCGCACTTCCGCGCGCACCGCGCGCACAGCAAATTACAGTCGCGAAGAACTTGCTTTCCGTATCTGGTCTTATACCACCGCGCGCGGCGGTGCCTCGTCTGTCCGTCCCTCGCCCGCGCCTTGTCTGTGATTTCGCGCGGAATGAGAGCGTGAGAGAGGGACGGGAAGAGCGGTGTGAGAAACTAATCGGATCGCGGCGCTTTTAACTCCATCCTGGCTCATCCTGACTCCGTTGCGAGGGCCCTCCCACTCCGCTCCTCGTGCATCCACCCTCTCGCGCCCGCTACTGAAGCAGCGGCGTTGCCTCCCACTACTTCGCGGCCTTCGCTCCTGCATGCGCGCGGAGCGCGCGGGAGCACGCGCATGCACAACACTGACGCCTTGATTAGCCATGATTGCTTGCTTTAGTCGTTTTCCAGGCAGACTAGGTCAGCCCTCTCCTTCCTTGTGGTGGGTCACGGGATTTGTTCGTTGATGGTTCGAGAGGTGAAACAACCGCTTCCGATTGCGCAGAAACGCACTGAAACGCTTTAAATCAAACAGTGAGCAAAAAGTGAACTTTCCCAGGGTTCAATTTTCATTGCCGAAACGTAGAAATCGAAACTACACACTCCCAAATGTACCACCACTTGAATCGTGTACGATCAGCTCCCTTGATTGCATCCCATCCGTTTCGCCACGCTCCCCAGATTCACGAAGGTCCCACCTTGGAGTTAGCAAGCTAACACACCAGGACGCCAGCTCAACGCGCGCTCCGCTCTCCGGATTAGCTCTCTCTTATTAGATTCAACTTGATTGGTTCGCAACGATTCACAATGTGGACCTCCCTTGGAATTAGTATGCCAACTCGCAAGCACGCTTGCACCACGCCACAGCACACAACACATTCTCAGCACATTCTCGACTCAAAGTTAGCATACCACGCGAGAGTAAGCCGGCTTTCTCAGATTCTCCTCTTTTCCCAGGGTCATGCTTCCTTTCAACTAATTTTCGAAGACCATAGCACACGCATTAACACGCGGATCCGTCGCATTCCGCCAATCGGAGACGACTTAGTAGGAGTTTTTAACCAACTTTCTGCAAGTGGACTGCGAGATCAAAGATGGACGACTCCGATGCAGCAGCGCGATCTGCGCTGCAGATCGGTGAGTTTCTTATCGCACTACGAGATGCGAATGGACATGCGTGTTTCGAATTCATTGGTGCATCGAATCTGCAGGCGTGCACGGAACTGCAGGCGTGCACGGAACTGCAGGCGTGCACGGAACTGCAGGCGTGCACGGATCTGCAGGCGTGCACGGATCTGCAGGCGTGCACGGATCTGCAGGCGTGCACGGATCTGCAGGCGTGCATGGATCTGCAGTGTCGGAATCTCTCTCTGTCTTGCTTCAGGTTGCCCGGCCTTGCCTCCTGTTGGCCCTGCCTCCTGTGCTCCTGATGCTGGGGTGTTGTCTCTCTTCTGCAACCTTCCTCGTCACTGCATTAGTGCCCTCAGCTCTCTGGGTACCTGCCTTGCCTTGCCACCTGCATCTTGCCACGGTGCTTTCGCACGGCTCGCTTTGTGTTCCCGCTCGAGCATTCCCCTTTTCCCCCTTACTTCTCTACAGTCTATTATGCTCCTTCACAATGTCATGCACCTATCTTATTATATCTATACTAAGTATAAAAGCATGACAGCTGTCGGAATCTCTCTCTGTCTTGCTTCAGGTTGCCCGGCCTTGCCTCCTGTTGGCCCTGCCTCCTGTGCTCCTGATGCTGGGGTGTTGTCTCTCTTCTGCAACCTTCCTCGTCACTGCATTAGTGCCCTCAGCTCTCTGGGTACCTGCCTTGCCTTGCCACCTGCATCCTGCACTTGCCCCCTCCTCGGCTGCCTAGCTCCTGCCGCAAGCCGATGGACTCCTTCTACTCCTGGCTGCTGGATTCTTTCTTCTGCCGTTCCTGCACCGTCTTCCTTAGCTCCCCGCCTTGGTCGGGCTCGTGCCACGTTGGTCTGATGGTCTTTCTTCTCCCTGCCTCCCTCGCTCACCAGCACTACCACTCCTGACTCTTTCACTTCCTTGACCTTCCAGCGCTCGTTGCTGAGGCCTATGTCCATCATGTCGTGCCTCGCTTGCTTCAGATATACCTCCTCCCCTATTCCCAGCTGCTTTTCCTTAGCGGCTCCCTGTCCCTCCCTCCTCTTCTTGTATCGCTGCGCGTCTCTGAGCTGAGCCACGTGCAAGTTCTCTAGCGCTGCAGGTAGCAGTTCTCTTAGGTACCTGGCCCGTGCCTCTGCCAGCCCCACCCAACTCTCCGCTGATGCCACTGTCACGGTTCCTGTCAGCAGCTTCGGTGCGTCTACTGGCAGTATGGGCTCTCTCCCCAGCAGTAGGTAGTATGGGGACACGTCCTTCAGAGCTGCCTGTTTACTGAACCGGTATCCTGCAGCTACCCAGGGCAGTCGTGCATCCCAGTCTCGCTTGAATTTCTCTCCGTAGGCCCGCAGTCCCCTCTTCATAGTCTGGACAAACCTCTCTGTCAGCCCATCGCTCTGGGGGTGGTAGCGGGATGTCCTTCGGTGCGTGATTCCTGTCGCCTGTAGTAGCTTCTCGAACTCTCCTAGGAATTCGGTCCCTTGGTCGGTCAGGACTTCTCCGCATGCGCCGAATCTGGTGAGGACTTGCTCCTCGAACGCCTCTGCTATCTTCGCCGAGTTCTTACTGGGTAACGCCTTGACCTCCACCCACTTGCTCCCGTGTTCTATCATGATGAGTATGTACCGCTTCCCTCTGCGGCTCAGCGGCATCTCTCCTGCCAAATCTAGCGACCATCGAAACCCTAGTCCTCGTATGGGAAGTGACTGCAACTCCTCTCTTCCTCTCTCCAGCTCTGCCTTGTTCCTGCTACACAGCTCGCATGAATCTACCCACTCTTTTATCTCTCTCCGCATTCCCGCCCACCACCACCCGGTCTCTACCAGCTGGCTGGTCCTCAGACTTCCATAGTGCCCCAGCGTCCGATGCACCTTGGCTATTATCTGCTCTCTTTCTTCTCTCCTTGGCACCAGCTTCCACCCGTCCTTAGTGTTTTTCTGCAGCTGGTCCTGGTACCATCTGTAGTGCACCCCTCTTGCCCGGGCTCGCTCGCTGGCTGGCCAGCCATGCAGGAGTACTCCTTGATGTATTCTTCCTCTTCCTCCTCTACTCCCTCCACTTCCTCGTATGCCAGCATGGCTCTCTCCTTGTGCGTGGAGATCCCCCTTCCTTCCAGCTTCAGCTGCAACCGCTTGATCTCTGCTTGCAGCCCTTCCCTTGTCTCCGGCCCCTCTTCTCTCTTCCTGCTGTAGCACTCCGCCCTTTTGTGCCCCCGCTTTCCGCAATTCTCGCAGGTGGGAGCTTTCGGGCAATCCCGCTTCAGGTGTCCCGCGTCTCCGCATTCGTGGCATCTCCTGCTGTCTGGGCGGCTCACCGCGGCTAGCTCTGGCTCCAGCATCGCGGCTGCCGCCCAGGTCGTTTTGGGCTTCGTCCGCGTCTCTCCGTCCTCGAGGTCAAGCAGGCGTTGCGCATGTTCTGTCCTCTTCGCCAACCCATACACCTCCTTCAGTGTAATGTCAGCTCCAATTCCGTACACGTTGTTGCGCACCACCCCCTTCAGCTCCTCGTCCAATCCGCGCACGAACTTGCGCACCAGCAGTCTCTCCTCCTTACACTCCAGGTCGTCGGCCAACTCTTTCAGCCGGCAGTAGTACGCGAGCAGGGACTCGTCCTTCTTCCGGCGGAACTCGCGGAACTCCTCTACTCGCGATTTGGTTTGCCCCAGGAACTCTTTTTTCAGCATCTCTAGGAACCTCGCCGTCGGGTTCTCTATTTCTTGGCATTCTGCTTCCTCCAGTATCTCCTGACGCACCATCCGATAGTAGGTCTCCGCTTCTCCCGAGAGCGTCACCACCATGCGTCTGAAGAACTCACCGGGATCCATGCCGTCTCTCTCCCAACAGTACTTGACCGTCTCCAGCTGCATAAGGTAGTTTTTCAGCGACGGTCCCACTCCTGGAATTCCTGTGAATCGCTCGGCGACTTCGATCTTGGGCAGTCCGGCGGTGGTCCAGCGATGTGCCTTGGGAGATTCTGGGCGAGGCCGTGCGTCAGTCAGGATCGCGACTCTGCTTTCCATCAGCACGCGGTCTCGCGGGGTCAGCTGTCCCCCGCTGTCGTTCCGCTGAGCCCACTCCTCCTTCTTTTCCCCGGCTTGCCTTCTCATTCCCGGCATCGTCCTCGGCGACCGGGTTTCGTATCTGGTCTCCCACCGCGCTCTTGCTTCGCTCGCCCATTGCGGGTTGATCGGGGTTCCTCCTGGATCCGAACTAATGTGTCGCTTCTCCTCCATTTCGCGTACTCCTTCTCGCGCTCTCTGGTGCGGGGTGCGATACGACAGGGGAGTTAGCCGCGGGCTTTGGCGATCGGCGGTCTGTCCGTCGCCCGTCGTCACTACCCTCGGTTGCGCTCTCCAGCTGGGCGTTGCTTGCTGGCTTTCTCTGGCGTAACTCAGTCTAGAGTTGAGTCGAAACTCGTCGGTCATTGCTTCTTACGCTAGCTTTTGCTTGCGAGTTTGTTAAAAGCTCCTCTACTCTCTGAGAGGAGATTGCTTCCACTGGGGGCTGAGCTCGGCAGACTCACTGCTCTTCCTTGGCTCAGATTGTGCTTGCTAGGATTGGCTCCACTCGTGCTAGGTGCTAGGGGTTTCGCCAGCCTGAATTGTAGCTTAGTGTGAAAACAAACTCGCAAGCAAAGATCCCCTACTTGCGCTACTGCTTAAGTAATTGTGAGCGGTGGTTACCGTTGCCGAGCAACGGTGCTTTCGCACGGCTCGCTTTGTGTTCCCGCTCGAGCATTCCCCTTTTCCCCCTTACTTCTCTACAGTCTATTATGCTCCTTCACAATGTCATGCACCTATCTTATTATATCTATACTAAGTATAAAAGCATGACAGCAGGCGTGCACGGATCTGCAGGCGTGCACGGAACTGCAGGCGTGCACGGATCTGCAGGCGTGCACGGATCTGCAGGCGTGCACGGATCTGCAGGCCTCACCTTGTCCCTCACCCTGACCCCCTCAACCTCGCCACTCCCCCTTCAAACCCCCCACAGGGTGTGGAGGCGAAGGCGGAGCTGGAGGCGGAAGTACCCCCGCTCTTCCCACTAGGGATGAGGGGGAGCACGGCACGCACGGCACTCCTGCCAGCAGCAGCACCGGCGACGCCAGCAGCAGCACCGGCAACGCGGTCAGCAGCTCCAGCAACGCCGACAGCTCCAACCGCCAGTCCCTTGCAATCACCAGCTCGACGGCAGACCCACACCCACTCCCACATGGTAAGTGCGCCTTTCCCTCAGCGGCCCTGTCATTTTCTCATACCTCAGCGCCACTGCTGCTGCTGCTTCAGCTTTGTCACGTCACTCCCACAATGTGAGTGAGCGTGCCACTGCTGCCGCTCATTTGAAGTGTTGAGACCCTCCCTCCTAAACCAAGTGTGCACGGAGGATCTGCACGCGGAGTGAACGCGCCACTGCTGCTGCTGCTGCTGCTTCAGCTTTGTCAAGACACTCCCACGAGGTGAGTGAACGCGCCACTGCTGCTGCTCACTGTGCCCTCAGCCCCCTTAGTCGTTTTCCCACAGCTCACTTGCCTTGCCCTCAGCCCCATCTGTCACTTTGGCACGGTGCACCGTGCGTACAGCCCCCCCTGCCCTTTGGCACGGCGAGCCGTGGCCACACCCCCCCCCCTCCCCCCCCAGCACACCCCGTTCCCCCCGCACACCCCGTTCCCCCCGCACACCCCGTTCCCCCCGCACCCCCTCCCCTCCCCTCCCTTTGACACGGTGCTCCATGCCCCCTCCCTTTTGCATTTATATTTTCGACCCTTTCTCTAGCTATGGGCCGTTCGTGGCTTCTAAGGACATACCTGTTTCATGGTTTCATCCGTTTTTTTTAACCCCTCCGTGTCTGCTCGATTTACAGCGTTCGACTGGGAGAATTTTCGTTCATGGATTGTCGGCCATTGGGATCAAATAATGGAAAGTCGGTCGAACGTTGAGAGCCTGAAGGGCCTTCTAATGGCTCTTTCAAGTATGTCTGAAGGGGAGGGGAGTGGTGAACGGGGTGGCATGGAGAGAGGAGTGGTATGGAAGGGAAGGGAGGGTAGGGGGGGGTGGCATGGGGAAGGAAGTGGCAAGGGGATGGGAGTGGGGCATGTGGGAGGGGGTAGCGGGTGTTGATTGGGGTGGTATGGGAAGAGGAGTGGCTTATGGAAATGAGTTCTTTCTCCTCTCCTTCTACTATGTTCCTCCCTCATCTTACAGACTACCAAAGAATAGACGGTGAGGAGCACTTGAATGCTCTACTTCAAGCCTGCCCCATCCCGCCGAAGGTATACGAGGACTTTGCTGCGGATGACTTTGAGGAAGTCCGGATCAATTTCGAGGAGGTATGTGTGGCATGGGAGGGGTATGTGTGGCATGGGAGGGGTATGTGTGGCATGGGAGGGGTGTGTGTGGCATGGGAGGGGTGTGTGTGGCATGGGAGGGGTATGTGTGGCATGGGAGGTGTGTGTGTGGCATGGGAGGGGTATGTGTGGCATGGGAGGGGTATGTGTGGCATGGGAGGGGTGTGTGTGGCATGGGAGGGGTATGTGTGGCATGGGAGGGGTATGTGTGGCATGGGAGGGGTATGTGTGGCATGGGAGGGGTATGTGTGGCATGGGAGGGGTATGTGTGGCATGGGAGGGGTATGTGTGGCATGGGAGGTGTGTGTGTGGCATGGGAGGGGTATGTGTGGCATGGGAGGGGTATGTGTGGCATGGGAGGTGTGTGTGTTGCACGGGAGGGGTGCGTGTTGCACGGGAAGGGGTGTGTGTTGCACGGGAGGGGTGTGTGTTGCACGGGAGGGGTGTGTGTTGCACGGGAGGGGTGCGTGTTGCACGGGAAGGGGTGTGTGTTGCACGGGAGGGGTGTGTGTTGCACGGGAGGGGTGTGTGTTGCACGGGAGGGGTGTGTGTTGCACGGGAGGGGTGTGTGTTGCACGGGAGGGGTGTGTGTTGCACGGGAGGGGTGTGTGTTGCACGGGAGGGGTGTGTGTTGTACGGGAGGGGTGTGTGTTGCACGGGAGGGGTGTGTGTTGCACGGGAGGGGTGTGTGTTGCACGGGAGGGGCACCTTTGTTGATGAAAAGCACACAACATCATTTTTAACCCCCTATCTGCCCCTCTCTCCCCTGCTCCCTCTCACCTGATCCGCTCTCCCCTGTCACCTGCTCCGCTCTCCCTCTCACCTGCTCCGCTCACTAAATTTTTAACCCCCTATCTGCCCCTCTCCCTGCTCCCTCTCACCTCCTCCGCTCCCACCTGTCCTCATTTCACAAACCAGATCCAGGCGGCCTTTTTTAGATTGCAACAGCAGGTGGAGCTGCGGCTGCTCGAGCAGGGAGGGGCGATGATTCAGCGGAACGCGCAGAGCGAGGGGGGGCTGCCATCAGGTGAAGGTGAGATGGCGAGTGTCAGCTGTGATGTATTTTGCGTCGTCTCAAACTGCACTGCATGGCTGTGGGGACTGCTGTTGTAGCTGCTACAGTTGCTATAAAATCAATGGGGAAAGGCACGAATGAGCTGAAGGGTAGGGGAATGTGAGAGTGCAGGGTAAGGGAATGTGAAAGTGAAGGGTTGGGGCATGTGAGAGTGAAGGGGAGGGGGATGTGAGAGTGCAGGGTAGTGGACTGTGAGAGTCTGGAGTAGGGGAATGTGAGAGTGCAGGGTTGGGGAATGTGAGAGTGAAGGGTAGGGGAATGTGAGAGTGCAAGGTAGGGGAATGTGGGTAGGAAGGAACTTCTCCGTTCCCCAACTGCTGCCAACCAACCTGTCGTGGCTGTCAGTGCCGTTGATGTCAAGCATGAGGGTGAGCGGCTTAAAGCCTTGCTTTACCCGCACACATCACCTTGTCCCTCACCCTGACCCCCTCAACCTCGCCACTCCCCCTTCAAACCCCCCACAGGGTGTGGAGGCGAAGGCGGAGCTGGAGGCGGAAGTACCCCCGCTCTTCCCACTAGGGATGAGGGGGAGCACGGCACGCACGGCACTCCTGCCAGCAGCAGCACCGGCGACGCCAGCAGCAGCACCGGCAACGCGGTCAGCAGCTCCAGCAACGCCGACAGCTCCAACCGCCAGTCCCCTGCAGCCAGCAGCTCAACGGCAGACCCTCACCCACTCCCACATGGTAAGTGCGCCTTTCCCTCAACGGCCCTGTCATTTTCTCATACCTCAGCGCCACTGCTGCTGCTGCTTCAGCTTTGTCACGTCACTCCCACAAGGTGTTTGAGCGTGCCACTGCTGCCGCTCATTTGAAGTGTTGAGACCCTCCCTCCTAAACCAAGTGTGCACGGAGGATCTGCACGCGGAGATGTTTTCCCACCCTTCACCTCCGTTCTGTCCGCCCCTTCCTCCTCCCTCTTCCCTCCTCCCAATGACCAGGGCGTGCACGGAGGATCTGCAGGCGGAGATGCTTTCTCTCCCCTCATGCGTTCCCCACTGTGCTGTCATTCTTCCCACGCCACTCACCCCCATGCCCGCCTTCCCATACCCCTCACCTCCCTCAGACATACACGGTGGAGATGGATTATGAAAGCGCGGGTGCTGTCCTCCTTTTCCATGCCATTCACCTCCATGCCCCTCTCTCCTCCCACCAGGCGTACACGGAGGGGATGGAGGCGGGGGCGGGGAACATTCAGCTGCACATTCAGCTACTGCTGCTGCTGTAGCCCACGAGGGGCATGACGAGGGGGATGGCACCTTCGTCAACAGCAGCACGAGTGAGGAGAGCATATTTGTCATTAGCAGTGTCAGCGCCCGCAGAAGAAGTAGCACCAGCAGCAACTCACGTGGTGAGTGCGCCACCTCCCTCATGCCCCCCAGTCATTTTGTCACGGCTCACTGTGCCCGCACTGCATCTGGCATTTGCAGATTGCTCACAATACCCTCAGTCCCCCCCTGTCATTCTGTCATTGCTCACAATACCCTCAGTCCCCCCCTGTCATTCTGTCATTGCTCACAATACCCTCAGTCCCCCCCAGTCATTCTGTCATTGCTCACAATACCCTCAGTCCCCCCCAGTCATTCTGTCATTGCTCACAATACCCTCAGTCCCCCCCAGTCATTCTGTCATTGCTCACAATACCCTCAGTCCCCCCCAGTCATTCTGTCATTGCTCGCACTACCCTCAGTCCCCCCCAGTCATTCTGTCATTGCTCACAATACCCTCAGTCCCCCCCAGTCATTCTGTCATTGCTCACAATACCCTCAGTCCCCCCAGTCATTCTGTCATTGCTCACAATACCCTCAGTCCCCCCCAGTCATTTTGTCATTGCTCACAATACCCTCAGTCCCCCCCTGTCATTCTGTCATTGCTCACAATACCCTCAGTCCCCCCCTGTCATTCTGTCATTGCTCACACTACCCTCAGTCCCCCCCAGTCATTCTGTCATTTCTCACAATACCCTCAGTCCCCCCCAGTCATTTTGTCATTGCTCACAGTACCCTCAACCCTCACTGTCATTTTGTCATTGCTCACAGTACCCTCAACCCTCACTGTCATTTTGTCATTGCTCACAATACCCTCAGTTCCCCCCTGTCATTCTGTCATTGCTCACACTACCCTCAGTCCCCTCCAGTCATTTTGTCATTGCTCACAGTACCCTTAACCCTCACTGTCATATTGTCATTTCTCACAGTACCCTCAACCCTCGCTGTCATTTTGTCATTGCTCACAGTACCCTCTACCCTCACTGTCATTTTGTCATTGCTCACAATACCCTCAACCCTCACTGTCATTTTGTCATTGCTCACAGTACCCTCAACCCTCACTGTCATTTTGTCATTGCTCACAGTACCCTCAACCCTCACTGTCATTTTGTCATTGCTCACAATACCCTCAGTTCCCCCCTGTCATTCTGTCATTGCTCACACTACCCTCAGTCCCCCGCAGTCATTTTGTCATTGCTCACAGTACCCTCAACCCTCACTGTCATTTTGTCATTTCTCACAGTACCCTCAACCCTCACTGTCATTTTGTCATTGCTCACAATACCCTCAGTTCCCCCCTGTCATTCTGTCATTGCTCACACTACCCTCAGTCCTACGTTGGCAGATACGCCCTGAGCAGGGTTGCGTACCACGTACATACGCTGGCGTATGTACGTGGTACGCCAATACGCTCGTATTTCTTGGAAATACGCCCGGGCAGACCGTCAAAAAAAAAAAACGACATTGAAAAATTTCGCGAAGGTTTTGCGACTTCGCGATTTGTTACCGCGAAGTCGCACATCGCCCAACCCAGTTCTGAAATTCAAAATTCGAGTTCCAAACCTTCCAACCCCCCAACCACACACCACCCCACCAAACCTCTCATCTCCAACCATCCCTCTCAAATGTTGTTCAGCAACTCGTCTCCTCATATAATGGATGACGAGTTCCTTTGTTTCATTCAATTGCGGTGCTCGTTTTTATTCCCGTAGCTCTCTTCTCCCGTTCGTCCTCATGGCGTCTAACTCCACCCCTCCTACTGCGACGAGCAATGTTGGATCTGTTAACGCGTCTAATGGCGCAATCAATACGGAGCCTGTCGAGGCTGGCCTTTCGAACCCCATTCTGAAACATTTTCTTATTCCGTACCATACTAAAGGCACTCCCAAGATGTGTAAGTTCTGTGACTTCACGTTTGAGGGCGGAACCAATCGCTGCGCGATTCACCTTGCGAAATGGAAAGGGCAGGAGAAACACGCTGTCCGGCTTTGCAAGAAGGTGTCCGCGGCAGTCAGTGAAGAAGTGCGCGGCATGTACGAGGAGAAGGTGGAGAAGCAGGGCGTCAAACGAGGGGCGGCCGCTGCAGCAATTGACTCCGCGCTGGGCGCGGTCACTGGTTCTTTAGAGAAGAAGGGGAAGATAACGTCCTTCTTCAGCGATGAGGCGACGAGCGCCAAGGAGGACGCGGATAACGCCCTCTGCCTTTTGATCGCGGCGTTAAGACTTCCCGAGCGCATCGCGGATGACCCGGTCTTCCGCTACGCGGTCCAGTGCTTTGCGCGCGCTGGACCGGGGTACGTCCCCCCCAACAGGCGCTACATTGGAGGGGCGGGCTTGAAGAAGGTGCGGCAGAAAATGGAGGAGGCGCTCGCCCCCGTTGCCGCCAGCTGGAAGCGGGACGGGGTCACCGTGTCGTCGGACATGATGACTGACCGTTGTGGCCGCCCGCAGGCCAACGTGCTCCTTGTCAACGACTCAGGCGCAGTGTTCGAGCAGGCGGTGGACTGCAACATGGAGTCGAAGACCGGGGGGTACATCGCCAGCCTTCTCCGCCCCGTCATTGATAAGGTGGGGCCGGAGAATGTGGTGGCGGTCTGCACTGATGGCGGCAGCAACTATGCCTCGGCAGCCAAGAAGATTGCGAGCACATGGCCGCACATTGAGCATGTGCCATGTGCCACGCATGTCCTGGACCTGATGATGGAAGACGTGGGCAAGATGGGATGGGCGAAGGGGCTCGTGGAGAAGGGGGGGATGATGATTACCTTTGTGCGCAACCACCACTTCACCCGTGCTTACATGAAGAAGGGTGGGGGGAAACAGGTGCTCAAGCCCGCGGGGACCAGGTTCGGGACGCAGTACATAGCTCTGTCCCGGCTGTGCGAGGTGCGGGGTGGGCTGGCGCAGATGGTTCTCAGCGACGAGTGGAATGAGTGGGCAGTGGCAGACAAGGACAGGAAGACTGCAGCCGAGAAGTTCAGGGCTGCCGTGATGGATGAGGAGTGGTGGGGGCTGGCGGTGTTTTTTACCTCTCTCATGGCGGTGCCGTACAAGGCCATGCGGGCCACGGACTCCTCGGCGAAGGGGATGATGGGTAAGATGCATGATATCATGCTACAACTTACCGAGGACATCAATGACAAGTTGGACGAGGCAGGGGACTATTTGACAAGGGCGGAAAAGGCTGATATCACCAAGATTGTGAAGGACAGGTGGGACAACTCACTTGCCTGCCCCATGCATGTGGTTGGCCGGATCCTGAATCCGGCCAACCAGGTGGAGGGAATTTTCAGGAACGACGTGGAGTGCACTCGAGTGTTCAAGGCCTACATCGAGCGCCACTACGACAACAAAACCTTCAGGCGTGGCAAGGATGGCGCCCCTCGCCGCGCCTCCCTTGTTCTGCAGGAGGCATTGCTGGCCTACATCAACATGGAGGGCAGCTTTGGCACGCCGGCCGCCATCTCTGCAAGGGAGGCAGTGAAGAAGGGGGAGATGAGCATGGTGCAGTGGTGGTCGTGGCACAGCACCGAGTACCCTGAGCTTGCCACCCTCGCATGCCGGGTGCTCACTCAGCCCGTCTCGGCTTCCCCATGCGAACGTGGCTGGGCACAGTGGGAAGGCGTCCACACCGCCCGCCGCAACCGGCTTGGGTCCGCCAAGTGTGCGGACCTCGTCTACATTGCGCACAACTGGAACGTTGTGCGCAATTGGTACAAGAAGGATGGGGGCAGCACGGTTGTCCCCGGTAACATCCCGGATGCCCCTATCCCTCGCGGCTACAACATGGACGAGGAGGAGGAGGATGACCTGCTGGGGGGGGAAGGAGAGGATGCAGTTCTGGCGGATGAGTATGGGGCAGGGGTGGTGTTGGAAAAGCCCCGCAAGGAACTCGGCTGTGGGGAAGCTAGCTAGAGGGTGGGGTGGGGATGTATGGGGGGTGGGGAGAAGTAGCCTCGAAGATGTATTTTTGGATATTTATGAAATTAAATTATGACATGTGTTTTTGGGAAACATAACCCCCCCCCCCCCCCCTGTAACAGGTTTTTTTAGCTCTGCCCGGGAAAAAAAGTTTTACCTGCCCGCCCAGCGTATTTTTACGTATCACCAGTACGCCACCCCTGGCGTACCGCGTATATACCCAGCGTATAATGCGCTGGCGTATAAAACGTGATACTCGTATCTGCCAACGTAGCCTCAGTCCCCCCCAGTCATTGTGTCATTGCTCACAGTACCCTCAACCCTCACTGTCATTTTGTCATTTCTCACAGTACCCTCAACCCTCACTGTCATTTTGTCATTGCTCACAGTACCCTCAACCCTCACTGTCATTCTGGCACAGTGCACTGTGCCTGCAGCTCCTCTTGCTCTTTGGCACGGCGAGCCATAACCGCAGCCTCATCCCCCCCTCCCCTTTCCTTCCCTTTGGCACACACTCCATGCTCCCCCTCTTCATTTACATTTCGCCCCTTTCTCGAATTATGGACTGTTCATGTAGCTTCTATGAACGGTATTTTTTCATGATTTCAGCTGTGAGTTAAGTACTCTGTGTCTGCCCTCTTCCCAGCGTCCGATTCGGAAGATTTTTTGACATGGCTAGACCAGCAGAAGAAGCAAATAGAGGCAAATATGGCGGACAACGAGACACTAGACAAGCTGATAGATGCTGACCGAGGTATGTGGTAGGCGGATGGGAGTGTGGGAGTGGCATGTGGAAGGGGGTTGCGTGGAGTGGGGTGGCATGAGGAGGGGAGTTGCATATGGAACAAGCACTGTCTCACCTCCATCCACTATTTTTCCTTCGCACCTGTCAGATTATAAGGCAGAGGAAGGACTGTCAGATTGGTTGAAAGAGGGAGGCAACAAGGCCAAGAAGTTGGACAGGGTGCTAATAGCCGACTACAACGAGAGAGTTAGACTCACCAATCGGGCGGTGTTTGCTGAAGGGGCATTTCTAGGAGTCTGCGATAAACATTATGAGGTGTGCCACAATGTTTGTACTCGCATCGTCACGTTGATTGATTGGCGTGGCGCGTTTGCTTTTAGAGACATTGCGCTGATAGCATGCGTGCGTGTGCTTGCTGATGTGAAGTGCTTATTCACTTCTTTTGCCTCATTTTCTCCTGAAATTATGAAGTTGCAGTGCGGTAGCCTAGGACGCCATCAGACGGGTGGTTGGCTTGGCGTCAATGCTCGTTGGCCCTAAACTGCTTCCTTCTCACTTGCCCATCCCTCACCTACCCCCTTCTCACCTACCCACTTCTCACCTACCCCCTTCTCACTTACCCTCCTCATACTTGCCCCACACTCACCTGTTTGGTTGTTGCATTTACCAGGTTCAAGCGAGGGTTGATGAGTTGCAATGTCAGTTGGAGGAGCAGCGAGTAACGGCTGAGAAGAATGAGAGACTGGTAAGTGGCACACACCTCTTTACTTCTTCATCTGCTCCCTTCTCAACAGCTTCCCACTCACTCACCCCCCTCCCACCTACCCTCTAACATTGTCCCCTCTCGCCACCTCTCTAACATACCTGATCTTTCACCTAACTGCCTTCATCTTTCCCTTCCTGCAGTTGTGTAAGCTGGCGGAGTCGCAGGGGTTGTTGGCAGAGGAGCGCAAGCACATGGTCGAGCGGTTGAGCAGGGAGGTGGAGCAGTTAAATGCGCAGCTGCAGAGTTCGAGCGACAAGTGGAGGCAGAAGAAGGAAAAAATGAAGAGGACATTGGAGGAGCAGAGAGAGGTGGTGGAAGATGTGAGTGTGCGCCTTGAGGCAGGTGCTCTTGCTCTGCTCGCGTCTCACTCGATTCCTCCTGGTAGGTTGTGGGGTCGGCATTGAAGAGCTTACGTGCCGCCGTGTGAGCCAGGAGCTTCAAGAACTTGGGAACTTCCGCGCAGGGGCACTCGTAAGTCTCAACGGCGAGGGGGACGAGCTCCACGTAGGCTGCAGGGGAGCTGTAAGTCTCTCTCGAACGGTCCCTCGTATTAATATCACCAAGGTACACACATGGTAAGGCCATAAACCACACACAACAAAGCTACAGCAGCAATCTACTAGCCTAACACAACTACAGCCGCCCCTTCCCTTCCGGCCCTAGTGGCCGGAGGGGTCTTCTAGCAGTTGGTACAGCTGGCCCTCGCTGAGTGGAGTCAATGGGCCCTGCAGCCCTAGCACATCCGCGGTAAGAGCCTCATGGGTCTTATCCCTGAGGGCGTTGGCTTGGGCTCTCTGCAGGGTCACGCTCCATCGCTGCCGGTACTCGGTAAGTAGCTTGGCGACCTCCCTCGACTTTGGGGCAGCGTTGAACCGCCGCTTGTCTGGGGCGGTCCGTTCTGCAGCCAGCAGCCCCCTGGCCTCCTCGCCCAATGAGGCCTCGTATTCAAGGAGCCATCTCTGCAGCAGGTGATGTTCTGTGCTGACAGCAGGCCGTGCCAAGGTGCCAGTCAGGTGGTAGCCCACGAGGCCTGGTAGGGAGCCGAGGAGGTTCATTGCTTGCACAAAACCGGCGAGGAAACTATATCTGCCTTCGACCGAGGGGTCCGTCAGGCCCGGTCCCAGAGGATGGCGGTAGCGATGCTTGTTCCCATACACGCTGCTCCTCTGCCATTCCTCTCGGGTGGTGCACATTGCAGGCGTCTAGAAGCGTGAGGAGCTGGGAGTGTGACGCCCCAAATCCAAACAGCACTTGTAAGTATCGACGGCATTCTCCGGGACGCCTCGACCTGATCTGCGAATCTGTTCCCTTGTACGCTCAGTGTTGGTGCATGTTGCAGTTCTTCCCTGACGGCTCCAGCCTCTCCTTCTGTAGTAGCTCCCGTGTGTCTGCACTGCAGGCAGGTAGGGCTTGTTCACACTCTTGGAGCCAGGCGTGGAGCGGGTCAGGTTAGCCTGCGGCCCTGGCATCTGATGCTGAACTCGTGCTAGGGGTCCATCTGGCAGCAGCGGCATGGAGGTGAGTAAGCGTTCCGCCTGTGAGAAACTGCCAGGAAGCTGTACCCCTTCCACCGTAGGGTCCGAGATTCCCACCGCTCAAGGGAGGGCGGGATTAGAGCTTGCTTCCATATGCGCGTCTGTTCTGCATCGCCGTGGAGGAGGCGGATGCCACGCTGTGAGTAGAGCCGGCAGCAGCTCCCGTCCCCGCTGTGATCACTCCTCCCGTGGTAAGAGATGGAGGGGGGTTGTCCGTGTAAGATGCTCGACGCAAGAAGAAGCGGGCGAGCAGTAACAATAAGGACGCCAGCTGTCGGTCAGTCCGGGAGAGCAGTGCAAAGGCCTTCAGCTGCTCGTTAAGGAAGTTAGCAGCGCCTCTCCTTGTGCCGATGCTGCTGCCCAGCATCCGCACTCCCTCCTCGCGGAAGGGGACCCTATCAGGTAAGGTTTTTGTGGGTGGGCGTGTGCAGCTCCGTGCAGCACACTTGGCGGGGTTGTAGTCTTGTCTAGCCCCAGCCCCAGTGTCACCACCCTGTCAGTGAAGTGTTTGGAAGCTGCTGCTGCCGGTGAAGGCTCGCGGATGAATGTCACAGCATCGGCGTAGGCGAGGCAGAGCACAGACGGATGGGCCTCTGCTGTTGCTTTCAGCGCCGGGTGGATGCCCGCTACGAACAGAAGGTGGGCTTTCGTATTTGGCATCAAGGTGCAGTGCAGCAGGGACGACGGCTGGCCATAGGACAGGCACTCTAGGGGCAAAAGCGCCCTGAGTGTAGATTTCTCAAGGGCTGAGACTATAGCCTGGCGGGTGATACTATTTAGTGCGTTGGCCAGATCCGTCGTGGTTCATCTTCCTGTGATGGATCTTGCCCTCCACTACTCTGAGCTGGTATATGAGGGGCTCTATATTCCTCTTCAGCAACGGCTCTCTGGAAGATGTTGTCCGTTCCGTTTCCTTGCGTTTCTACACGCCGTCCTCGTCCGGGTCCGCATCCCGCGGACCCTCGACCTTGCCGCAGTGCTCACGCGTTCCCCGAGGTCGCTGCTTGACTTGACGCGCCACTTGCGCTGCCACTGGCGTCAATTGCCCTCTCGTCCGTGGTGATGAATCCCGGACCTGCGGCGCGCAGCGGCCTCCTCCTCGATCTGCATAATCCGAACCCGCTCGGATGTATGCGCTTGTGCCGATCCCGCCTTGTCCCCAAGACGGGGGTTTGGTGGCGCCACCTCCCCAAGGTAGGTCTGCGCGCGATGGGCCACCTGCCCGCACCGCGGAAGTTGCGCCGCATGGCCAACGCAGTCGCTCTCCTCGGCGCGATTCGCCTGCGCGCCGTTCCCCAGGCCGCCGATCCTCCGAGCATCATGCGTGAGTGTCGTTCTCCGTGCTCTGCGTCTCTTGCGCAGTCATGTCCGCGCCGATCGCCCGAGCACGGCTCGAGCCGTCACACATCCCCGCAGGGGCACGGGCTGCGGCGAGTCGCGGCCGGCATGGCAATAGGGGAGGTCTCGGTCGCAGCGGGAGACGCCGCCAGTCGTCCTCCTCAGCTGACGTCCTCAGGGCTCTCCCAGGCGTGTTCGAGGCTGCGTTCCGCCGGTCGCAGGCGGGTTCTTCCGGTCAGGCCAGCTCTGTGGCAGCTCCTGCCAATCCCCTTGTTTCTGCTTGTTAAATCCCGTTCTGAATGCCCATCCTGTGTTTCTGCTTGTTGGATCCCGTAGGATCAGGAGGAGCAACAGGGGCAGCAGCAGCAGCAAGAGCAGCTGGAGCTTGTGGCTGAGCGAGTTGACGAGGGTGCGAGCTTAGGGTTGCAGCTGCAGGAGGAGGAGCAGGAGGAGCAACAGGGGCAGCAGCAGCAGCAAGAGCAGCTGAAGCTTGTGGCTGAGCGAGTTGATGAGGGTGCGAGCTTAGGGTTGCAGCTGCAGGAGGAGGAGCAGGAGGAGCAACAGGGGCAGCAGCAGCAGCAAGAGCAGCTGGAGCAGCAGCAGCAGGTGCATCAACAGCAGCTGGAGCAGCAGCAGCAGGTGCAGCAACAGCAGGATACACGGGAGCGGCAACATAAACGGGAGCGGCAGCAGGGGATGCAGCAGGAGTGCCAGCAGGAGCAACGAATCTTGAGGCCTAGAGCTGTGCGAACTCCTGTGAGTGTGTGGTGAAGTCGAGAGTCCTGAGTATGAGCGTGGTGAGTATGAGCGTGGTGAGTATGAGCGTGGTGAGTATGAGCGTGGTGAGTATGAGCGTGGTGAGTATGAGCGTGGTGAGTATGAGCGTGGTGAGTATGAGCGTGGTGAGTATGGGCGTGGTGAGTATGAGCGTGGTGAGTATGAGCGTGGTGAGTATGAGCGTGGTGAGTATGAGCGTGGTGAGTATGGGCGTGGTGAGTATGAGCGTGGTGAGTATGAGCGTGGTGAGTATGAGCGTGGTGAGTATGAGCGTGGTGAGTATGAGCGTGGTGAGTATGGGCGTGGTGAGTATGGGCGTGGTGAGTATGAGCGTGGTGAGTATGAGCGTGGTGAGTATGGGCGTGGTGAGTATGAGCGTGGTGAGTATGAGCGTGGTGAGTATGATCGTGGTGAGTATGAGCGTGGTGAGTATGAGCGTGGTGAGGTTTTCTGCCTCAACTTCGTCGCGGCCAACTCAACCACATGACCATTGGCCACTGCTCTGTCCAGTGGGGGTCCGGGAGGTCGACTTGCTTCGGGCCAACAAAGATAAGAGTTGTGGCCCGAACCATCCTTGAGTCGCAGACCAGGGCCATACTCAGCCCAGCCCAGCATGTGCTTATCCACAAGTGAGCGTACACTGCCTTCTCAGATTGCATATGGCAGTTATAATCAGCATTCCACACCTTAAAAACAATAGGAACATTTCTCTCCATACCCCTTCTCTCCCTTCCCCATGCTCCGTTTCTCTGGGCCGTGACTGATTTTTCTTAAGGCTCAGTCGCACCAGACCAATCAGGTTTCAAATGCTCAGCCTCAGGTCAGTCGTCGCAGAGGTCCAGCAGCTGCAGCACGCGTGCAAGAGACTGGATCTGTTGTAGAGGCGCGCGACAAGCTGGTGGCCGTGACGAGCTGGGTTCCTTCGCCTTCTTCGGATGGGAGTGGGCCTGCAACTGATGGAGAAAGGGGTGATCGTAATCTCCTTCCCCTGAATGTTCTTCTCAAGATTAATGATCAGGCAAGTATCTGGCAAGCACATATAGGGAATGGGCATGCGAAAGCTACTGGAAGATAATCAATATCCTCTTGCATGTTGAAAAACGTGCAAGTAACAATGTTCTAAAGACTTCATTTAATTGATGGAAAATGAGGAAAAACAAGAGTTATAGTGTCTTTTGTTTAAGTGGAACCACCGTATGGGTATGATGGGAGGTTTAAAAATGAAGGGCAAGGCGTATAGGTTGTATTAGCATACGTGCATCGGAGGTTGTCTTTTAGTCAGCCACAGACCCACATGCGCAAATGTGCATTGGAAGTTGGTTCAAAGACAACCACATAGCCACATGCACAAGCGTGCATCGGTGATCTTTCATGCCTCAATCTTACCCTTTCCGTGCACCATTTCACTCCCTTCCAGGGTGCAGTGAAGGAGATTCAAGATGATCTTGGAAATCTACCACAAGATTCGGTGTATTTGCGCATCCGGCTAGTGGTGAGATGGTTTTTGTTAGAGTTTTCGCCCTTCCCCTAACAACACCCCCCCCCCCCTTCCCGCTCCGCTCCGCTCTCCTGGTGCTCGTGCAACACAACTGCGCGCAGGCCTTGCGACTGCGGACCAAAGGTGGGTTCAGGGTGTTGAGTTTTCGCCCTTCCCCTCCCACCCCTCTCTAACCGCTCGCTCTCCTATACTCGTCCAACACAACTGCGCGATGACATTGCGACCGCAAACTGAATGTGGGTTTAGGGTGTTGAGTTTCGCCCTTCTCCAACCACCCTCACTTCTCTCCACTCTCCTGTTGCTCACTCTTTTCCACGCATTGATTTTTCCGTATCACCTTTCGTGCTCTCTCATTTATCTTTCACTTCTTTTAACCCCCTTTGTTATTATTCTTCCAGGACACGAATTGTTCATTCCTCATCTCCCTAAACCAATCCATTGTGACCTTGAATTGAACGCTTTTTATTCAATCTTGCCAGGAGGGCTCCGATATTGTGTCAGAGAGTGACATTGATGTGGCTGCTGCGCACGACGCATTGGTGCTGGGTTTCAATGTCAGCGTGACAGATGAGGCGAAGAGAAAAGCGGTTGAGAAAGGGGTGGATGTGCGAGATTTCACGGAGATTCCTGCCTTGGTCAATGGTGCTCGCTTGGCAATGGAAGAACTCCTGCAGGTACGCATGATCATGGTGCAGCAAGAGAAATGTTTCGTAATCATATATTTTGTGTGTTTAGGGCTCCATGGCTAGTCGAACCAGAAATGGTTTGAACCGAACGAGAACCATTTTGGTTCAAACCTGCGACCGTGCCGGTAAAGATGAACAAGGTTTGAGGCGTTTAAATCTTGACCCGGTTTTGACTGAAATTGGCTAGTAACGAGGTGAGTCGACGAGAATGTGTCTTCGTCATTTCTGTCTTGTTCCCAACTCGGTTCTTAACCATGTTTGCTAGTTTTTTTGCCTTGCCCGTTTTTTTTAAAATCTAGTAGCAAAGCGCGTTTTACTCGCTTCGTTTTCTCCTTAATAGGGGGACGTAATTTGATATATCTCTGCAGCTCACACAGAAACCGTATGCACAGTCCAGTACACTAGGCATGAGCAGTGTGGTCAGCTGGTGGCTATAGATGGTTGCCCAACAAAGCTACTGCTGGGAGGGGATACTAGACTATATCGTGCCACCAGTAAAAGGGGGGGTGGTGGAAAGGGGGAAGCTGGGTGTTGTAAATTCAGTATGGTAATGAGCGCTAGGGAACGGTCTTGGTTAGTACTTCATTGAGCGCAGTCACAGTTTTGCGCTTTGCCTTAAACCAGACTCACAAATCATTGCGCATCATTTTCTTTGCCGACAGCGCTTCATCTCGTATTCGATTTGGTGACCGTTTTCGGCCTGTTTGATCAAAACCAGTCCGGTTTATCATGTCTAAGACAGCCATGAAGTTTCTCGATTTTGTCCAAATCCATGTTCAATAGTTGTTGTCTTTTGCGTTTCAGCACTACTGTACAGTGAAACTAACCCTAGGTACCCGCCCGAGAAACTTTTTTTTTGCCTGTCTGGACAAGCATTTGACCTGATTACTAGAGAGGTTCTAGCATTGAGACACTTGTGTTCCAACGCTAGCGACTAATCACATCCTCCAAGTTTCCCGGTCTCGTAGGTTCCATGTCGAAGGTCCGGGCAAGTAAGCGTAGACCAGTCGAATTGGTGGCTCGAAACAAACCAGCACCAATTCGACTCAAAAGTAGCTGTAGAATTAGAGATGGCCCATTCTTGTGCTTATGCCCGGTTGAGGGAAGGTGGATGGTCATGGTGACGGAAGGCAAGCTCGTTACGGGATGTGGTGTGGTGGTGACTAGAGGAAGGAGCAGGATGTTTTCCGGTACCCTCACATCGCTGCAGCAAAGGAGAAGAAATGAGGAGGTATGATAACCTTATCTAAGTTGGAAAGTCGCCTGGATGGGAAGCGTACACTGTATATACGTCATGAATGTACGGTGTACGCAATACGCACGTATGTTCGCTCGAAAATGTTTGGGCTGACATGAGAAAACGAAAAAAGTCACGCACGAATTGCGAAGGAGCGACGCGACTCAATTTGTCAACCACAACACACAAATTGGGGGACGTGGGAAAGATTGAACCGCATTGCACCCTATGTTATCGTGCGACTCCTCTCAACACACAATCACAAATGTCTTCAACCAGACAACCTGTCAAGGCAGTCATCGTGAACTATAAGGTAAGTTCATACCCGTCAACTTTCATAACATTCTCCTCGTTCATTCTCTCTCAACACTCAAGTTCTCAGCTCAGCACAACCTGATGTCGAGTCCTACTGGCACTCCCGCAAGTGCCAGTAGGGAGGTTCCTAGTGCGTCGAATGATGCGACCATGGCAGACTATGATCTTCCTGAAAGCACCCTGTTATCTTTAAGCATTTCCACATCTCTACCGACGATGCCTCGATGGGAACTGACCGTACTAGTCGCATTTTCAGGCGCTGTAAGCTTCAATTCGTTGGCGGTGCTTTCCGTTGCGCGCAGCACATCGCGCGCGTGAAAGGCCTGAAGAGGAAGGACGGCCTGCGTTGCAAGGCGCCTATTCCTGCTGCTAACCGCGCCGGCATTCACAATTTGTAGAGGCAAACACGCCGTCTGAGAAGGGAAGAAGAAGGCGGAGGAGATGGCGATCAAGGCGGTTTCTGGAGGATCGAAGAAACAACGCATCTTCTTCGGGGATGCGGTGTCTTGTGCGAAGAGCGGCAGATGAGTCCATCTGCCTCCTGTGGGCGGCACTTTGCCTCCCGGAGCATCACGCTGATCACCCTCTCTGGCGCTACACTGTGCGCTGAATCGCGAGGGCGGGGCATGGCTACGTTTCGCCAAAGCGGCGATATGTTAGTGGCGCCGGCCTTGCGCACTGCCGCGAACGGATTGAGCAAGGCCTTGCTCCCATCGCTAGCGGGATGGCGTGGTCGTAGCTACGGACATGATAACGGACAAAAATCGCTGCTCATCAACGATTCTGGTGCTGTTTTCACCGAAAGCATCGACAAAGACGGGAGGGTACATTGAGAAGGTGGGCCTTGAGAACATAGTTGCACTCTGCATGGACGGGGGGGCAATTATGCGGCTGCATGTAAGGAAGTCATGAAGGAAGGAGTATCCTCACATTGAGCATGTCCCGTGCGCTACGCACGTCATGGACCTGCTCATGGAGGACATTGGGCGGATGGGGTGGGCGAGGGATATCGTGGATAAAGAGGGGCCGATTATTACTTTTGTGCGCACTCACCATTTCACCCGAGGTTACCTGAGAAGCTCGCAGGTGAACGGGGGGAAGGGGAAGCAGGTGCTTCGGCCGGCGGGCACCCAATTCATGGCAGTGTCGTGGCTGTGTGAGGTGCGGCTGGCACTGGTGCAGATGGTGCTGAGCCCGTAGTGGCAGAATTGGGTGAAGGGGACGAGAAAGGAGGCGGCCAAGGTTTTCCAAGGCCAGATCATGGATGCCGTGTGGTGGAAAGGGGCGGAGTATTTCGTCGAGCTGATGAAGATTTCGTTTGGCGTCATGCGAGCCACCGATTTGACTGTTAAGGGGATGATGGGCAAAATCTATGAATTGATGCTCCAACTTACGGAGGACATCAATGAGAAGCTTGAGGAGGGGGGTTTGGTGCTGTCCAGAGGAGAACAAGCAGGGGTGGTGAGCACGATCGTGCGGAGGCGTTGGGACCATAGCATGGCGTGTCTTATGCACGTGGTTGGTTGGATCCTCAACCCGGTCAACCAAGAGGAAGGCAGCTTCAGATCCGACCTGAAGTGTACGCGCGTCTTCAAAGCGTACGTCCCGCCACTTCGGGGGTCGGACCGTCACGCGCAAGGATGGCGAGGAGATGCGTGCATCCCATGTCACCTAGGACGGCTTGACCGCTTTCAACACCCTTCAAGGGTGCTTTGGCCTCCCGGACGCCATCTCAGACCGTCAGCTCGTGACGGAGTAGGAAGACGGCCGTGCAGTGGTGGACGTGGCACGGGAGGGACCACCCTGAACTGACAACACTCGCCTGCCGCGTCCTCTCTCAACCGGCGTCTGCCGCGGCGTGTGAGAGGAACTGGGCAGTGTGGGGTTCGAGAAGTGTCCACACTGCCCGGCGCAACAAGTTGGGGCTCGAGAAGTGTCAAGACCTCGTGTTCGTTGCGTACGATTGGACCATTGTGCGCAACTGGCACAAGGGGGATGAAGGGGTGGCGGTTCTTCCTGGGAACATCCCTGACCCCCCCCTCCCGAAAGGGTACGAGGGTGTGGAGGAGGAGGAGGAGGAGGGGGAGGACGAGGAGCTGGAGGATGAACGTGGAGTGGAGGAGGAAGGAACAGGAAGTAAGTTCTTTGTTTTGAAAAACAAAAAACCCAAAAACGAAAATCTGAGTGTATAGGTATGGTACGACCCCTCCCCCCCCCCCCCCCCCCACCCTGTCCAACAGAGGTTTGTTTGCACTGCCCGGAAAACTATTGCTGCTCTGGCAGCATACGTTTTGTGACTTCCAAAATCACTCATCCAGCGCATACCGTACTATACACTTGCGTATAGTGCGCTGGGCGCGACTTTTCCAACTTAGGACCTTATATGGGTGCTAAGTTGCCACATACGCTAAACATTAAGGAATACACTATATACTGGACGACTTGGTTTGGGGGCAGCCCGACCGAAAACAAATGTGAATTTGCGGAAAGTTGCGGAATTGCACAACAAGCATTTTTCCAAATTTGAAATGCACGCTCGCGATTTGTGCAAGCATGGACGTGGGTTCAATCAACCCACGTCGTTGCGAATTGCATGGTCGACTTTGTGGGAGGGGTTCGAAGATATGGAGGTGGAGTAGAGGAGGGTCGGGTTAAACCAGGCCTTGTATCCTTGGGCTGAGTCATCGTTTCCAAAACTCTGCCCCGGCCTGACCCGGCCTGGAAACTCGCCTAGCCCGGCGATATCGGTTCGGGTCGGATCGGGTCGGGCCTGTTGCTCATATCTAAGTGCAATAAGTCTCAAGTTCGGACCGTGCTGAGTTCTTCAAACCTTTGAAAAGAAAGGGATGTCAATTTTGGGTCGAATCAACGTGAGTATAACCCAATCCGATCCGACAGCGGCATATAACCCGCAGGGGTGACCGACCGGCAAAAAAAAGGGTTGCGTCGGGCCGGTCAACAATTGCCCATGGTCAAACTTAGTTGGATTTGACGGAGCCAGCGTTTCTTACGGTACGTTTTTTACGCTGGACGGAACCTTTCGAGAGTTTGACGGTGATTTTGACGCTCTGGCGGGCAGCAAAAAAAACCCTTTGGGCAGCAAAACAATCAGGGGGGGTGGGGCTGTTGGGGGGGGGGGGAGGGGGGGGGGGAAGAGAAGGTAAGAGGGTAGGGAAGGCGCTGGCCTGCTCTTCCCAGCCTCAACCGTAACATGCTCCTCAGCTCCCCCTCCTCCTTCCCCCTCTCCCCTTCTTCCCCTCCCTTCTTCCCGCCGGCTCATCTCCGTTCTCACCCTTCACAACTTCCCCCTTCTCCTTCCTCTCTCCCCCTTGCCTCTCCTCTCTCCCTTCTCCCCTTCCCCCCTGTCCTTCCCCTTCTCTTCCTCTCTGTCCTTCTCCCGTTGTTTTGGCCGTTGGATTTTTTCCAATTTCGGGCTGCCCAAAAAAATTAACCAACGTCCAGGAGCAAAACGTACGTCCAACGTCCAGCGTCAGAACAGTACGTTTTGACGCTGGACTTTAGGCCTCCCTGGCATCAAATCTAACTAAGGTCAATAATTATTGACCAAGTGCCAGTATTCCTATCACTATGGTAATGGGAATCAATTTGTTGGGAAAATGCTTTGCTGGTTTACGGTGGAGTGGTGGGATACAAAGCCAACTTTGGGCAGTAAGTTATGAAAGGCTTCAGAGTATGTTAATATATACGTGTGTTACTATCTATTACTCATTTTTTGTCATTAAGCCTTTGTTTTTCTGAGACCCGGATATGTTTATTTCCCCCCACCCCTTTTTTCATTGGTGTGTAAATTCTCACAACCAGGTTGTTATGGCGGGCGCATGTTGTGATGTGCTTGTGGAGGGGTTTGATGAGTGGCAGAAGGGTGATGTGATTGAAGCCTTTCAAGTGTGCCACACGGGAAGGACTCTTGAAGAAGCTTCTGAGCTTAACTACCTACCTCTAACGATAAAGATCAACAAAAACGCGCCCCACACAGTGCGTCTGGCACAGCGAAAAGTCGGGGAACGGCATGACCTTACGGAGAGGATGCCGGGCGTTGAGGGTGCACACAGATTGCCGACTAGCAAAACTCTCTTTCTAGAGGGTTACAAAGGAGGGAAGAAGGCATTACGGGTGACGATAGGTAACAAGAAGACGTTTTTGGGTAGTTTTCTGCATGTGGAGCAAGGAGGGAGAGGGGTGGAGTTAGCGGTTGTCACACAAGCACCCACAAAATTCCCGCTGTATTACAGTTTTTTGACTGCAGATATGATCAGAGCTGCGACTCTGATTGATGCAGGAGAGGTGGCGGGAATTGAAGGGGAAGAGTGGTTGACACGAGTATTCGAGGGGTTCTTTGGAGTGTCTGTTGCACGTTGATTGATTCGGATTTATTTTGTGTACATACGTTTGCTACAAGTATCGTGATGATTGTTGCTCTAACAAATAAAATAACATGGCTAGTGTGTGCAGCTGATTCTTCAATATCTGCCATTCCGAATTATTTTTGGCATATGTGTTTTCAGCCAAGTATAGGCTAGTATGGGCTGACCCATGCAACCCTGATGGCCCTTGTAGATGGGTAGAGCGGTGCAGAGAGGTGTGTAGGGTACGAGTTCGAGGAGGATCTGTGGTGGAAGAAGCAGGTGCAGAGGGAGCAGGGAGACTGTGATGTAAGTGTAGCACGAGGGGAAGGAGCAGGGGAGGGAGGGACAAGAGGGAGATGCGGGCTGGGGAGAGTGGGTGTGCGAGGGGGGTGAGTGGGAGGGTGCAGGGTGGGAGGAGTGTAGGGTTCATGGGGCGGGGAGGGAGGGTGGGTGGGTGGGAGGAGGCAGAGGGGAGGAGAGGGGAAGCGACGGTGAAATAGGGTTTAATACGAGGAGCCGTCAGCACTGTCCCCTACACCTCGGCCAGCACTGCCGATGCCGCTCGGACCTGCTGTGGCTCATCGAGGTGCGAGCTGCCCCTCAGTGCCAATCTCTCGTCTGGGCTGCCTCTGTCTCTGCTGCCTCTGTCTCTGCTGCCTCTGTCTCTGCTGACTGTGTTCTATGCATCAGGAAAAAAAATGTCCTCAGAGCGCCCCCCACATGCGTCCGGACACAGCAGCCTTCAACGAGGCGATCAACGCAGCGATCAACGCGGGGCTTCTGGGGGACGGCATGGGGGGTTGGGCGTTACCCCCGACGCCTTCAGCTTCATTCTCATTAAGGGGTGCACGGCATAGGGCATGCCTGAACGCGCACATGAACTTCTGAGACACATGCTAGTGAGTGGCGTGGGTTCAGGCATCGTCATGAAGGGGAGGGAGTGACCCTCGACGCCATCAGCTTTAACATCAACTCAGGTGTGGGGGGGGGGTACGTGCCGTGCACATAGGAGCAACCAACCATCCCGCTCCCTACTTACTCCTCCCCTTGCCCCACCTGCCATCCACCTTCTTCCAGTCACAGAGCGTGCAGCCAGATGCAGCATCGTTCAACTCGGTGGTGGCGGAGTACGAGGAGTGCGGCATGGTGGGCTGGGACACGCGGCCGGCCTCACAACAGCAAAGCAGCGCAGCACCTCGCACCCTATCTCACTCCTCCCCTCCCCACGTATCAACGGGGCTCGTCGCCTCTGGGGACCTCACAGCAGCATTTGAGGTGCGTCTGTTGACTCTGAGGCGACTCAATAGGGGTTGGTGGTAAGTTTCCTATCGCTATTGTGTTTACCAGAGCGTGCAGATGTTTTCCCACTGCAGCGTTGACCAGGGCCGCATCGCGAAAGTGCTTGAATGTAGTTCCTGACGGACCCGCTCCTACTCCATTTTCGCAGCACCCCAGCACCTTGAAAATGATTGGGAACGCCGCTGACAGGTGGGCGGTTCAGGGAATGTTCAGTCCGGTAAGGTGGGGGGGGGGGGGGGGCAGGTGGGTGTTTGGCGCGCAGAGCCTCCAGTACAGACAGGGACGGTGTGCAGACTGGTGTGGCTTCAAGGGCCATGGCAGCCCGTCGTAGGCTGCCACGTCGTGCCAGGCTCCCAGCTCTGGCAAGCACGCCTGTGTCGTCGGGTTGATGCCTTTGCGGTTGTGGGTTGGGCAGGGGATCCATTGTGTGTGTGTGTGGTTAAAGGGTCGGCGTTGAAGTGTACGCCTTGCTGCCGTGTCCACCAACAGTTTGAGAAAATCTGGCGGCTCCGCACAGGGGCATTCGTATGTCGCTACTGCCAGCCAACGGGAAGAAGCCGATGTACTCCGCGCGATTGCGGTAATGGTCGAACTTCTTGGCTGCCATCTCCCTGCCAGCCCAGCCCCACCATTTCCTAGGCATAAGGGTCCCGTGAGCTGATAGGGTATGTGATTGTGACGTCACAGATCCAAACAGCTCCCGTGCTGCAGTCACGTATAGCCAAATGCGCCATGTGTTGGTCGACGGGGCAAAACACAGAGGATTCTTTGTGGACGGTGAAGCGCACGTCCTGGGCCATCCGGATGCTCTCATCCCGGAGCTCAATGTGGGTGTTAGTGCGTCTCCCCGCTGTGCCACATCAGAGCGGGTTCTTCGGCAGCCGGTTATCTAGGATTGCTGTTCTATTCCTGCAGTCATACTTCTTCAGCGCCGAGAGTGGGAAGCCCAGTCGGAACTGTACTGCCATCACGAAATGCTCGGGGTTGTGGCATAGGGAAGGGTTGACTGGGATGGCGAGGAGCCAATCTCCTGCTCGGTATCCCGACAGCAAGATGAATCGTTGCGTGTGCCCTGAATTTCGGTTCAGTGCCATTGCCCTTGTTGACTCCACTTGCTCCGCATACCGCTGCCCCTGGACATGGAGTGCGTGCTGCGGGCGTGAGGTTTGTGTGGATTCGACTTCCAGAAGGTCACGTGCTTCGGACGGGAGAGATAATATGCAGGAGTGCACGCACTCAACCTCCCAACTATGTGCGCTCCTGCCTTTCCTGCTGAGCTCCATTTGAGGCTTTCATCAGGTGCGTCCCTGCATTGCTGCCAATAGCTTGCGAGGAATCCGTATGGGCCTTCTACTGTCGGGTCTGTCAAGCCGAGGCCTCCGAGTGAAGGGGTAGCGAGGCCTGCGCCCATATTCGTGCCTATTCTTCATACCCCTTGGGGTGTCGCAGCCCCCAGGCATCCAGCAGTGTACCCAGCTGGGCTTCTTTCCAACGCGGCCATTCCTCCAAGGTAAGAAGCTCATTGGGGTAAGAAACACGTCGTGAGAGGCAGCGGATGAGCAGCAGTGATGCCACTTGTGGGTTCATGGTGGCTATCAGCAGTAGAGGTGTTGCCATGCACTCCAGCTGCTTACGGAGGAAATCCGCTGCTCCTGCTGAAGGCCCCACGTGGCTGCCAAGGAGGCGCACTCCATCCTCACAGACTGGCACGCCTTGAGGCAGGTGCTCTTGCTCTGCTCGCGTCCCGCTCCATGCCTCGCATTTCTCTGGGTTGTGCACTAGCCCGTTCGCTACTAGAGCTGAGGTAAAGGAGTCTAACGCTGCTGTGCTGCCGTAGGTTTTCCACCTGCGCTGCTGTGCTGCTGTAGGTTTTCCACCTGCACTGCTGTGCTGCTGTAGGTTTTCCACCTGAGTGCCTATCCTGTGTTCGTGATGGTTTAAAACTGTCTTACAGCTGCTTATGTGGCATCTTCTTTTATCTTCTCACCTGCCCCTCACCGTTTCTTCTTCCTGCTTTCCCCATGCAGGTGGGCGCCTATCTGCGCACGGCTGTCATGCGCCGCCAAATCGACTTCGTGCGCTCCGCCGCCGCCTTTGCCTTTGCTGCCTTTGCCCCCGCTGTTGCCGCCATTGCTGCCTCTGCTGCTTCAACCCTTCTCACTTCCACCCTTGTTTCTGTTGCTGCTGCCGTGGCAGCAGTGGGAGCATCGGGAGGGGAAGCAATTTTCCTGGGTGTGGCTGGGCGAGCAGGAGGGGCAGAGGCGGAGGAAGGAGTGGGGGCGGGCAGGGAGGGTGGGGGGGGCGTGAGACTCCTCAAGGTGGGGGTAGGGAAGAGGTGGTGGTGCTAGTGCAGTCCGTCAGTGATGCTGGCGGGCAGCAGCCGTCGTGGCGGTGAAGGTGAGTGGGAGAGGGCTCTAGCGGAAGCCGTATGTGAAGGCGAGCCTGCCCCCTCCCTGGGTGCAACGTCGCCACCAAGTACCTTGGGGCCAGGTGAGGGAGGGCTGGGCATGGATAGTTCAGTTTCTTGTTCTACCTCCCTTGCTTTGCAATTGTTTTGCAGTGGTGTCCTCCCGGCTCTCTAGGGCATAAGTTTCCGTGGTGGGGTACGGCTGTCTGACGTGCATTCTGTCTCTTTCCTTCCTCCTCTCAATCCTATTTGCCCCTCTCTCCCCACCATGTGTGCAGTGGTCTCCTGCCAGCTCTGGAGGGTCAGGGCTTCCGCGTGGTGGAGCATGGGTGCACCACGTGCATTGGGAACTCGGGAGGGATTTCAGAGTCTATTGGACAGGCCATTTCTGGCAATGGTATGTTGCATGGCATACCCTGTAGTGGTAGCAGGTTCTGTCTGTTCTGTATAAACGGAGGGAAAAGAGGGTTCTTTGTCTTAACACAGCCAATGTATTCCTTCTCTCGCATTACTCCCCGTTTTTTCTCCTGTCTCACCCGGCGGTGCACACATCATGCTTCCTTTGTCCCTTCACGGCAATCCCTCCTCCTCCGCTACGAATGATCAAATCTTGTCGCGGCAGCGGCGCTGTGGTGTAATCGTAAGCTTGAGGACTGCAAGCATCCCCTTACTCGAACCAGCCCTACTTCCCTTTTCCTCTGTCTTTTCCTCCTCCCCCTCAAATAACCAGATCTTGTTGCAGCATCAGCGTTGACCGATAACAAGAAAAATAAAAGGCACGTACATCTTCTCACTCGAGCCGTCTCTCCTCTATCCCTTCCGTTGCCTCTCTCTTCTGCCCCTCTTCCTCTCACCACCCAATAACAGATCTGGTGGTAGCAGCAGGGCTGTCTGGAAACTGCAAGTTTGAGGGCCATCTGCATCCTTTCACCCGAGCCAACTTCCCTGCATCCCCGTTCCCCATCTCCCTTGCGCACTCCCTTCGCTCTCGCCGCTATTCTCTCAACAGATTTGGTGGCAGCAGCAGTGATGTCTGGTAACCATAACTTTGAGGGCCATGTTCATCCTCTTCTTCGATCCGGCAACATGCAAGGGTGTACATGCGGGCAAAGGAGGATGTACAAAGGAGGCGGGTGGCTACGGACAAGAAGGGATCGTTTCGGCGCGCAAGAGAGGAGGAGATAAGATTGGTAGATAAACTGAGGGACAGTAGCAGCAAGAAGTGGAAGTGGAACAGTGCGTTTGCTGCCATCTGGCAGCTGCCGAGGAACAATCACAGACCACCATAGTTGCCAATCTGGGGTAGCCACGTAGCTGCCTCTCACGCACAGTTACGACTGTTATTGCTGTATACATCTGCTGTACTTGGTGTATATATCAATTACAAAAAAAAAAAATAAAAAAAAATAAAAAAATCCTCTTCTTCGAGCCAACTACCTTGCATCGCCACCCCTTGTCGTGGCATATGCGCTCGCTGGCACCGTGAGTGCTCAATGTAATGGCCTGCAATTGCTGAGTTGATACAATGTCCCTGTGGTTGTATTGTCAGATGTAAACGTCACTCGCCAAGACCTCGATATATGTTGTATTACTTCCCTTCATTCTCATGCACTCACACTTGTTGGTGCAACCCTACGGTTTGCATTCGGCTTGTTGTCCGTGTGCGTGCATGCGTGTGTGCATGGAATGGTATGAGGGCATGAAATAATATATATTTCATGTTTACAATAGTGTGTGTATGATGAAGCATGATTTTGAATGTGTGCGTCGAGTCAATAGCGAG
>CANJKZ010000892.1:0-32380 GCA_947471745.1 Closterium sp. Naga37s-1
GCTTCCCCCATCCCCTTCCGTGCTTCCCCCATCCCCTTCCGTTCTTCCCACATCCCTTCCGTGCTTCCCCATCCCCTTCCGTGCTTCCCCCATCCCTCCGTGCTTCCCCCATCCCCTTTCCGTTGCTTCCCCCATCCCCTTCCGTGCTTCCCCCATCCCCTTCCGTGCTTCCCCCATCCCCATTCCGTGCTTCCCCCATCCCTTCCGTGCTTCCCCCATCCCCTTCCGTGCTTCCCCATCCCCTTCCGTGCTTCCCCCATCCCCTTCCGTGCTTCCCCCATCCCCTTCCGTGCTTCCCCCATCCCTTCCGTGCTTCCCCATCCCCTTCCGGTGCTTTACCCCCATCCCCTTCCGTGCTTCCCCATCCCCTTCCGTGCTTCCCCCATCCCCTTCCGTGCTTTACCCCCATCCCCTTCCGTGCTTCCCCCCATCCCCTTCCGTGCTTCCCCCATCCCCTTCCGTGCTTCCCCCATCCCCTTCCGTGCTTCCCCCTCCCCTTCCGTGCTTCCCCCATCCCTTCCGTGCTTCCCCCATCCCCTTCCGTGCTTCCCCCATCCCCTTCCGTGCTTCCCCCATCCCCTTCCGTGCTTCCCCCATCCCCTTCCGTGCTTCCCCCATCCCCTTCCGTGCTTCCCCCATCCCCTCCGTGCTTCCCCCATCCCCTTCCGTGCTTCCCCCATCCCTTCCGTGCTTCCCCCATCCCCTTCCGTGCTTCCCCCATCCCCTTCCGTGCTTCCCCATCCCCTTCCGTGCTTCCCCCATCCCCTTCCGTGCTTCCCCCATCCCCTTCCGTGCTTCCCCCATCCCCTTCCGTGCTTCCCCCATCCCCTTCCGTGCTTCCCCATCCCCTTCCGTGCTTCCCCCATCCCCTTCCGTGCTTCCCCCATCCCTTCCGTGCTTCCCCCATCCCCTTCCGTGCTTCCCCCATCCCCTTCCGTGCTTCCCCCATCCCCTTCCGTGCTTCCCCCATCCCCTTCCGTGCTCCCCCATCCCCTTCCCCTTTGCTTCCCCCATCCCTTCCGTGCTTCCCCCCATCCCCTTCCGTGCTTCCCCCATCCCCTTCCGTGCTTCCCCCATCCCCTTCCGTGCTTCCCCCATCCCCTTCCGTGCTTCCCCCTCCCCTTCCGTGCTTCCCCATCCCCTTCCGTGCTTCCCCCATCCCCTTTCCGTGCTTCCCCCATCCCCTTCCGTGCTTCCCCCCATCCCCCTTCCGTGCTTCCCCCATCCCCTTCCGTGCTTCCCCCATCCCCTTCCGTGCTTCCCCATCCCTTCCGTGCTTCCCCCATCCCCTTCCGTGCTTCCCCATCCCCTTCCGTGCTTCCCCCATCCCCTTCCGTGCTTCCCCCATCCCCTTCCGTGCTTCCCCCATCCCCTTCCGTGCTTCCCCCATCCCCTTCCGTGCTTCCCCCATCCCCTTCCGTGCTTCCCCCATCCCCTTCCGTGCTTCCCCCATCCCCGTCCGTGCTTCCCTTCCCATCCCCTTCCGTGCTTCCCCCATCCCCTTCCGTGCTTCCCCCATGCCCCTTCCGTGCTTTCCCCCATCCCCTTCCGTGCTGCCCCCATTCCACTTCCGTGCTTCCCCCCCTTCCGTGCTTCCCCCATCCCCTTTCCGTGCTTCCCCCATCCCCTTCCGTGCTTCCCCCATCCCCTTCCGTGGCTTCCCCCATCCCTTCGTGCTTCCCCCATCCCCTTCCGTGCTTCCCCCATCCCTTCCGTGCTTCCCCCATCCCCTTCCGTGCTTCCCCCATCCCCTTCCGTGCTTCCCCCCATCCCCTTCCGTGCTTCCCCCATCCCCTTCCGTGCTTCCCCCATCCCCCTTCCGTGCTTCCCCCATCCCTTCCGTGCTTCCCCCATCCCCTTCCGTGCTTCCCCATCCCCTTCCGTGCTTCCCCCCTCCCCTTCCGTGCTTCCCCCATGCTCCCTTCCTCGTGCTTCCCCCATCCCCTTCCGTGCTTCCCCCATCCCCTTCTCGTGCTTCCCCCATCCCCTTCCGTGCTTCCTCCCATACGCCTTCCGTGCTTCCCCCATCCCCTTCCGTGCTTCCCCCATCCCTTCCGTGCTTCCCCCATCCCCTTCCGTGCTTCCCCCATCCCCTTCCGTGGCTTCCCCCATCCCCTTTCCGTGCTTCCCCCATCCCCTTCCGTGCTTCCCCAATCCCTTCCGTGCTTTCCCCCATCCCCTTCCGTGCTTCCCCCATCCCCTTCCGTGCTTCCCCCATCCCCTTCCGTGCTTCCCCCATCCCCTTCCGTGCTTCCCCCATCCCCTTCCGTGCTTCCCCCATCCCCTTCCGTGCTTCCCCCATCCCCTTCCGTGCTTCCCCCATCCCCTTCCGTGCTTCCCCCATCCCCTTCCGTGCTTCCCCCATCCCTTCCGTGCTTCCCCCATCCCCTCCGTGCTTCCCCCATCCCCTTCCGTGCTTCCCCCATCCCCTTCCGTGCTTCCCCCATCCCCTTCCGTGCTTCCCCCATCCCCTTCCGTGCTTCCCCCATCCCCTTCCGTGCTTCCCCCATCCCCTTCCGTGCTTCCCCCATCCCCTTCCGTGCTTCTTCCATCCCCTTCCGTGCTTCCCCCATCCCCTTCCGTGCTTCCCCCATCCCCTTCCGTGCTTCCCCCATCCCCTTCCGTGCTTCCCCCATCCCCTTCCGTGCTTCCCCCATCCCCTTCCGTGCTTCCCCCATCCCCTTCCGTGCTTCCCCCATCCCCTTCCGTGCTTCCCCCATCCCCTTCCGTGCTTCCCCCATCCCCTTCCGTGCTTCCCCCATCCCCTTCCGTGCTTCCCCCATCCCCTTCCGTGCTTCCCCCATCCCCTTCCGTGCTTCCCCCATCCCCTTCCGTGCTTCCCCCATCCCCTTCCGTGCTTCCCCCATCCCCTTCCGTGCTTCCCCCATCCCCTTCCGTGCTTCCCCCATCCCCTTCCGTGCTTCCCCCATCCCCTTCCGTGCTTCCCCCATCCCCTTCCGTGCTTCCCCCATCCCCTTCCGTGCTTCCCCCATCCCCTTCCGTGCTTCCCCCATCCCCTTCCGTGCTTCCCCCATCCCCTTCCGTGCTTCCCCCATCCCCTTCCGTGCTTCCCCCATCCCCTTCCGTGCTTCCCCCATCCCCTTCCGTGCTTCCCCCATCCCCTTCCGTGCTTCCCCCATCCCCTTCCGTGCTTCCCCCATCCCCTTCCGTGCTTCCCCCATCCCCTTCCGTGCTTCCCCCATCCCCTTCCGTGCTTCCCCCATCCCCTTCCGTGCTTCCCCCCATCCCCTTCCGTGCTTCCCCCATCCCCTTCCGTGCTTCCCCCATCCCCTTCCGTGCTTCCCCCCATCCCCTTCCGTGCTTCCCCCATCCCTTCCGTGCTCCCCCATCCCCTTCCGTGCTTCCCCCATCCCCTTCCGTGCTTCCCCCATCCCCTTCCGTGCTTCCCCCATCCCCTTCCGTGCTTCCCCCATCCCCTTCCGTGCTTCCCCCATCCCCTTCCGTGCTTCCCCCATCCCCTTCCGTGCTTCCCCCATCCCCTTCCGTGCTTCCCCCATCCCCTTCCGTGCTTCCCCCATCCCTTCCGTGCTTCCCCCATCCCCTTCCGTGCTTCCCCCATCCCCTTCCGTGCTTCCCCCATCCCCTTCCGTGCTTCCCCCATCCCCTTTCCGTGCTTCCCCCATCCCCTTCCGTGCTTCCCCCATCCCCTTCCGTGCTTCCCCCATCCCTTCCGTGCTTCCCCCATCCCCTTCCGTGCTTCCCCCATCCCCTTCCGTGCTTCCCCCATCCCCTTCCGTGCTTCCCCCATCCCCTTCCGTGCTTCCCCCATCCCCTTCCGTGCTTCCCCCATCCCCTTCCGTGCTTCCCCCATCCCCTTCCGTGCTTCCCCCATCCCTTCCGTGCTTCCCCCATCCCCTTCCGTGCTTCCCCCATCCCCTTCCGTGCTTCCCCCATCCCCTTCCGTGCTTCCCCCATCCCCTTCCGTGCTTCCCCCATCCCCTTCCGTGCTTCCCCCATCCCCTTCCGTGCTTCCCCCATCCCCTTCCGTGCTTCCCCCATCCCCTTCCGTGCTTCCCCCATCCCCTTCCGTGCTTCCCCCATCCCCTTCCGTGCTTCCCCCATCCCCTTCCGTGCTTCCCCCATCCCCTTCCGTGCTTCCCCCATCCCCTTCCGTGCTTCCCCCATCCCCTTCCGTGCTTCCCCCATCCCCTTCCGTGCTTCCCCCATCCCCTTCCGTGCTTCCCCCATCCCCTTCCGTGCTTCCCCCATCCCCTTCCGTGCTTCCCCCATCCCCTTCCGTGCTTCCCCCATCCCCTTCCGTGCTTCCCCCATCCCCTTCCGTGCTTCCCCCATCCCCTTCCGTGCTTCCCCCATCCCCTTCCGTGCTTCCCCCATCCCCTTCCGTGCTTCCCCCATCCCCTTCCGTGCTTCCCCCATCCCCTTCCGTGCTTCCCCCATCCCCTTCCGTGCTTCCCCCATCCCCTTCCGTGCTTCCCCCATCCCCTTCCGTGCTTCCCCCATCCCCTTCCGTGCTTCCCCCATCCCCTTCCGTGCTTCCCCCATCCCCTTCCGTGCTTCCCCCATCCCCTTCCGTGCTTCCCCCATCCCCTTCCGTGCTTCCCCCATCCCCTTCCGTGCTTCCCCCATCCCCTTCCGTGCTTCCCCCATCCCCTTCCGTGCTTCCCCCATCCCCTTCCGTGCTTCCCCCATCCCCTTCCGTGCTTCCCCCATCCCCTTCCGTGCTTCCCCCATCCCCTTCCGTGCTTCCCCCATCCCCTTCCGTGCTTCCCCCATCCCCTTCCGTGCTTCCCCCATCCCCTTCCGTGCTTCCCCCATCCCCTTCCGTGCTTCCCCCATCCCCTCCGTGCTTCCCCCATCCCCTTCCGTGCTTCCCCCATCCCCTTCCGTGCTTCCCCCATCCCCTTCCGTGCTTCCCCCATCCCCTTCCGTGCTTCCCCCATCCCCTTCCGTGCTTCCCCCATCCCCTTCCGTGCTTCCCCCATCCCCTTCCGTGCTTCCCCCATCCCCTTCCGTGCTTCCCCCATCCCCCTTCCGTGCTTCCCCCATCCCCTTCCGTGCTTCCCCCATCCCCTTCCGTGCTTCCCCCATCCCCTTCCGTGCTTCCCCATCCCCTTCCGTGCTTCCCCCATCCCCTTCCGTGCTTCCCCCATCCCTCCGTGCTTCCCACATCCCCTTCCGTGCTTCCCCCATCCCCCTTCCGTGCTTCCCCCATCCCCTTCCGTGCTTCCCCCATCCCCTTCCGTGCTTCCCCCATCCCCTTCCGTGCTCCCCCATCCCCTTCCGTGCTCCCCATCCCCTTCCGTGCTTCCCCATCCCCTTCCGGCTCCCATCCCCTTCCGTGCTTCCCCCCCCTTCCCATCCCCTTCCGTGCTTCCCCCCATCCCCTTCCGTGCTTCCCCATCCCCTTCCGGCTTCCCCCATCCCCTTCCGTGCTTCCCCCATCCCCTTCCTGCTTCCCCACCCCTTCCGTGCTTCCCCCATCCCCTTCCGTGCTTCCCCCATCCCCTTCCGTGCTTCCCCCATCCCCTTCCGTGCTTCCCCCATCCCCTTCCGTGCTTCCCCCATCCCCTTCCGTGCTTCCCCCCATCCCCCTTCCGTGCTTCCCCCCATCCCCTTCCGTGCTTCCCCTCATATTTCCCATGCTCGACACCCTCGATCTCTGGGAAAATGCCCGTCGCAAGTGCGGGCGCTGCGCGTCGGCCAAGCCTTTCTCATTCTGTTCTGCCCACCCTCTCCCGTTCTGTTCTGCCTCCATCTCTCATTCCTTTCGCACTTTCCCTCATTCCTTCCCACCCTCTCTCATTCCGTACCACCCTAACTCATTTCGTCCCACCCTCTCTCTTTCCTTCCCACCCTCTCATTCCTTCCCACCTTCTGACATTCCTTCCTACCCTCATGCTCCCATTCTTCTCTCTCCCTCCTCCCTCACTCTCTTTCTCTCCTTGCACCCGCACTCTCTCTCTCCTTCCTCCTGCACTCTCACTCTCCTTCCTCCTGCACTCTCACTCTCCTTCCTCCTGAACTCTCACTCTCCTTCCTCCTGCACTCTCTCCCTCCGTCCTCTCGCACTCTCACTCTCCTTCCCACCACCCTCAGCCCTCCTTCCCCACCCTCTGCCCTGTTCCCACCTGCCCTCCCCATCCCTGCCTTTTCCTCTCTGCTCCGCCCTGTCCTTCCCCAGCCCTTCTCAACCCTTCCCTTCCTTTCATGCCCTGCCCTTCCCCCTCACTCCTCGCCTTCCGTCCTCTAATTCCCATGCATGTCCGCTTGTGTGGATTCCCCTGCCGTTGTTCCCATGCACCTCACACCACCTCCCCCATGTTCCTTCACACGAATCGTTCTGCCTACCCCACTCCCCTATTTTTCAGTGGTGAAGCAGAGGAGCAAGCTGAGGTGCATCTAGTCGAAGCTTTTGCACCATACCACCACCTGTTTCTTGTGTGTCGTATGCATGCATGATACTGTATTTTTGTTGAAGAGATGGATCTCAAAGGCACATACTGTAATGTACTTTTGTTTCTGCAGTGCAAGACATTTTTCCAAGACGCATGTACACTAAAGTGTCAGAAAGGGTACAGAAAGGCATGTGCACGATACTTTTGATTGTACCCTTTCCAAGTCCTCTAAAAAAACGAGGGGAACTGTATTCTCTACGAGAATGGCATGGGATGATGGGCCTCTGAGCGAGTTGCAGTACCAGAAAAATCATCAGTGTAGTCACTGCAATAGCCAGGGAGAGGGAGAGAATACGAGCGATGGGAAGGGGAAAGCAGGGAAAGAGGGGGAAGAGGGAAGCAGGGGAGAAGGGAAAGGGGGAGACAGGACGATGTGAGAGGGAAAGGGGATAGGAAGAGGGACCCATGAAGTTACGAACAGAGGAAACGAAGGACGGATGAATGGAGGAACAGAAGAAGGGAAGGCCCGAATGAATGGAGGAACAGAAGAAGGGATGCAGGGAGGAAGAAGTTTGATCCGGAAAACGAAAAAGGGGGGAGGAGGGATAAGGAGAGGATCAATGGGGAAAGGATGGATGGGAAGAGGAGCGGATGGGTATTGAGAGGGATGGATCGCGGAGGAGAGGGGAAGAAGCAGGGAGGAGAGGGGAAGAAGCAGGGAGGAGAGGGGAAGAAGCAGGGAGGAGAGGGGACGGGGTGGAGGTGACGGGGAGGTCGCGGGATGGGGTATGACCGTATGGTGGAATGGTGAAAGTCGGCAGAGGGAATGATGGGAGAGGGAAAGGAGGGATGGGGAAACGACGAAATGGGGATGGGAAGTTAGATGGCATGGCGAAAAGGGGTGGGGCGGAATGGGGTGGGGCGGAATGGGGAGATGAGGGATGTGGAGATGAAGGATGGGGAGATGAGGGAATGGGAGATGAGGGAAGGGGAGATGAGGGAAGGGGAGATGAGGGATGGGGAGATGAGGGATGGGGAGATGAGGATGGGGAGATGAGGTGAGGAGGAAATGGTGTGAGGAGGAAATGGGGTGAGGAGGAAATGGGGTGAGGAGGAGACGGGGTGAGGAGGAGATGGGGTGAGGAGGAAATGGGGTGAGGAGGAGATGGGGTGAGGAGTAGATGGGGTGAGGAGGAGATGGGGTGAGGAGGAGATGGGGTGAGGAGGAGATGGGGTGAGGAGGAGATGGGGTGAGGAGGAGATGGGGTGAGGAGGAGACGTCGCGGCGCCTCCGACTCAGCTCGACGCTGAGCCCGTGACAGCGGTGTTGCGGCAGGTAGCAATGCCCCACGCCTCTGCCCCGCGTCAACCCCGTCCTGGTGGCGTGGGATGGGGTGGTGTTGACGGGGGAGAGGCGGGGATGGTGACACGGAGAGGGGGACACAGTGCGGGTTTCCGCATCGTTTACAGCAGCACGCAGGGATGGGGAGGTGAGGGATGGCGCTGCACATTGGAAATGCTCCTCTGCCTTGTCATACGCTGCATGCGCTGGATGGGGAGGAGAGGAGTTGGGGTGAGAATACGAAAAGGGCGGACGTGCGGAGATGGGGTGGGGAGGTAAAATGGGGTGGGGCGGAACGGGGTGGGGCGGAACGGGGTGGGCGGAACGGGGTGGGGCGGAACGGGGTGGGGCGGAACGGGGTGGGGGTGAATGGGGTGGGGGCGGAATGGGGTGAGGCGGAATTCGGCAGGAGGAAGAGAGCGTGGGCGGCGGGAAGGAGAGTTGTTCGCGCGCGACGAGAGAAAGTGCGTGCGGACGGAGCTGGGGCGAAGCGGAGATGGGAGAGATGGGTGAGGCGGAGATGGGTGAGGCGGAGATGGGTGAGGCGGAGATGGGTGAGGCGGAGATGGGTGAGGCGGAGATGGGTGAGGCGGAGATGGGTGAGGCGGAGATGGGTGAGGCGGAGATGGGTGAGGCGGAGATGGGTGAGGCGGAGATGGGTGAGGCGGAGATGGGTGAGGCGGAGATGGGTGAGGCGGAGATGGGTGAGGCGGAGATGGGTGAGGCGGAGATGGGTGAGGCGGAGATGGGTGAGGCGGAGATGGGTGAGGCGGAGATGGGTGAGGCGGAGATGGGTGAGGCGGAGATGGGTGAGGCGGAGATGGGTGAGGCGGAGATGGGTGAGGCGGAGATGGTGAGGCGGAGATGGGTGAGGCGGAGATGGGTGAGGCGGAGATGGGTGAGGCGGAGATGGTTGAGGCGGAGATGGGTGAGGCGGAGATGGGTGAGGTAGTGTGCGACGGGAGGGAATAGGCCGTGTGCGACGAGCGGGGGGTCGCGTAGGATTGCGCATAGACGATGGAATGGGAGTGAGCGTAGGCGAAGGGATGGAGTGACCGTGGGCGACGGAAGTGACCGATCGTGGGCGACGGAAGTGACTGATCGTGGGCGACGGTACGATTGAGCGATAGCGATGGGGAGGGAGTGAGCGTGGGCAACGGGAAGGGAGGGAGCGTGGGGCGGCGGGAAGGGAGGGAGCGTGGGCGACGGGAAGCGTGGGCGACGGGAAGGGAGGGAGCGTGGGCGACGGGAGGGAGTGAGAGTGGGCGACGGGAGGGAGTGAGCGTGGGCGACGGGAGGGAGTGAGCGTGGGCGACGGAGGGGTGTGCGCGTATACGATGGAAGGGGAGTGAGCGTGGGCGACGGAAGGGAGTGAGCGCGCTTGTTCTAGGGGACTCCGCGTGGGCGACGGGAGGGACTAAGCGTTTGCGACGGAAGGGGAGTGAGTGCGGACGATGCAGTTTGGCCGCGATGGCCGCTTTGTAAATTGAACAGAACTCAGCGACGCAGAGGGCGGTGACCCTAAGCTACGGGGTGAGCATGGCCCGCGACGCGACCCCTAAGTTCGACTCAGGCTTGTGTGGAAAGCTAGGGCGACGGGTCGTAACTCCGGGAGGAATAGAGGATGCGAAGAATGGTGGAAGCAAATTTCGCGGAAAAGCGATCACAGGTGGAGACATGTGAGGTGTGTAGCTTCTAAGCTATGGGCGTCAGGCCAATGCAACGCTCAGCGATCCCATTTTGCTGCGGAGAGGCCGGAAGCGTGAACGACTGGGCGATGCCCTCATCCTGGCAGAACGTCTCAAGGACGCCAGAGGAGAACTCACCACCCCTGTCAGAGTGCAGACGCAGGACTGGAAAGTCCCGCCGAAACCGCTCGCGCAGCTGGTGACGAGTAGCACGGATCTAGGGGACCAAGACACCACTGACATCCGCCTTGCGTCGCAAGGGGGAAGACTGTGGTGTAGCGTGTGTAGTCGTCAACCACCAGCAGGAAGTAGCGCTCCTGGTTCGTTCCACCGACGGGGGCCGGGCCCCACACGTCCATGTGAAGAGTCTGCAGAGGAGCAGTTGTCGGAGGAAACTCGGAGGAGTGAGGAGCGGCGCGCTGCCGCCCCTCGACGCAAGGAAGGCACGGCGGCGCAAGTGAGCGCGGGAGGGGGGGCAGGGTCTCAGGGAGGCCAGTGACCAGGAGCCGGGAGTGCATGCGGCGCAGACGCTGCAGGGAGGGGGCGTCACTACCAGTCCGCTAGGAACTATGCAAAGTTTGTCGACCTGAATTACAACTTTCAGAAAGGTGTGCACACTCGGGGCAAAAGTCCCCCAGGTTGGGTTGCCCAGACCCGAGCGATCCAAACCTGTGCTGCCTACGACCTCAGTACGTTGTGCGAGTGACACATGGTAACCAGAGAGGTTTGGGTCTGGTAAGTGTTGCCCCTCCCATGGTCGGGAAGAAAGCAAACCTGAGGTTCGGCTCCAGAAACTGGGTCCGCAGAATCTTCCCCGATAAGCGCGCTTCTGCCTATCAAGGTTTGGTGATAAGCGCGGTCCTGCCAAACCTTTTTGCGCCAAATTTTACGCTTCAGCCTGGAGAACGCCACTTTTGGGGCACACAAATTTAACGGGGTGAAGGTTCCACGGTGTTGCATCTCCAGGCAAATGTCCGCATAACTTGTGCGCTGCCAATTCGGCCTCGAGAGCTAGCATCAGCCAGCGCACAAGTTATGCAGGGCAGCAATTTGTGAGATTCGAGAGTTTGAGCGAGCTTCGTGGCAACACACCCCAGCAAATTGAGAGATTAGGGCCCAGTTCGGCTGGCGTTAAGGGCGTTTGAGCATTTTTAACCGGCCTCGAAAAAACGCCGGCTCGAAAGATCCTCGAAGTCAGGCCCCCGCTTGCAGTGCACCTTCGAAAAAAACGGGCAGCCCTGTTCGGCTGGCATTATGGGGGTTAAACGTGATGGCGCGGAAGGGGTATGAAATTCGAGGAAGTCAGGTTGAAGGTGAATAGCACCTTCGAACAATCATATGATTGGCCAGTCCATTCGACCACTCGCATATGATTGGCCGCATCACTGATCCCTCGCATGGTGTAAGCTCTCGGCCCATGCACCATGCAGCGGATCAGTGGTGCGCCACTTTGCTAGGGGAAACGGTTTCCTGGAACCATCGTATTGCTAAAAACGCAAGGCGTTAAAAGGGCTGTTCGGCAGGCATTTTAACGCGCTCAGGCTCGACATCAATCCGCCTATCTCGAACCTTGATAACCGATCGCTCGCTTATCGTTTCACTGTAGCCGGTCCCCGAGCCTGATATTAACGCCTTTTTTAACGCCTGCCGAACTGGGCCTAGACGTTTTGGTGCGGCCAGAAGCTACAAGGAAGGACACGTTCCGTACATTTAATGCGGAGGCAATAACGCCTACAGAACAGCGCCATCTGCTACCCAGTGCCCTCGTGATTGGTTCGCACATGGCATGCATGCTAGGCGAATTCAGGGTGTACGCTCGCTATGGGACAGCTCCGATGTAGGACACCCATCTATCTCCTCAACATCTATTTATTGAACGCGAGATAATGAAGTAATACGGTATGTGACCACAAATGTACAGACATAAGGATTTTCCAGAAATTACTACAGATTTTTTTATACTTTCTACATATAGTTAATGTTAGATTTAATATATCATGCTATATCATTACTCCATGTATCGTCTGATTTTCTAGTATAGAATATGTGGCTGGTCTTGTTTTACTGTAAACAGGTGAGTAATGATAGGACTCTCGGTCGCCAGGGGTGACTGTGCTGCCCTTTCGCCATTATAACAGGTGTCGACGAATTTTGAGTGGTCCTTTGCACGTCGGCCGAACATCACACCGCTCGTACCGAATGCTTAGGTTTCTATTGGCTGGCCTATTCGCGCTGTGACAATGACGAATAGAGTCGTAGTCAGGGCGCAGGTGAAGAGCCAGCCAGGTTTGCCAACACAACACCGAAATCGCGTACAGTTCGCATGGTCGCAAGTTGCAAGTGCGACCGTCCCCGCTTCCTCTCTACGACTCCGTGCGATTTTGCTCGCGTCGTTCACCCTGGCTTCCGCGACAAGTTCACAGGTGATCACTGTACATACACAGTGAGCAAATCGCAGCAGTCGCCTGCAGCGCTGGTATCCAAATCGCCCCTCCCCTACCGCGTACCGCCCGCCAGCAGTACCCTTCGTTTGGTCCTACCTGCGAGAAACCGAAACCACATTGACTCGACGCGCTGTCGCCAGCCAATCACACGGCAAATCCCCCTCTTCCTGAAACCCAACTCTCGTCGCCCAGCCAGCCCCACGCCCACCAGCTTCTTCCCTCTCGCTTAGCCCTCACACTCACCTCGTTGCACCGGTCAGCAAACCTCTCTTTGCAAACATACCGTCCACGCTTTCCTCACCCTATCTTAGTTTCCTTTCCTCTCACACCACTGTGCTCCTGAATGTGTTGGGCTGACGGTTGCTTTCCTTTCAGGCCTTGTCATCCGTGGTGCACCTGGCTCCAATGTCTACTGTCTCCCCCATTCATAGAATCAAGTTTCCTTGCGCAGGTGCATCGTGCAATCCTAGTCTAGCTCTGTCCCTCTCCGTTGTCGTAACGTCCGACGGAGCAGCATGGTTTGGTAGTGGATAGAATACGCTTCAAGCTCTTGCGTTTCCTACAAGTTCTGAGTGTGCACCACCGTCGTGGACGCCATAGGACCGTAGCGTAGATTACAAGCGCGTGCGAGGCGCGCAAATAGTACCCAGCTTGGCGTCGCGGACGCACACGACGCGCTGCAATGCTGATTATAGACAACCAGCCAGTTCCGCGCAATCTCGCGGTACGTGAACCCTGCGGGAGCGCGTCTAAGTCACTAAGATGGCATCGGCACCTGAACCTTCTTCCGCTCTTTTCTTGTATTTGGCTCGTGTGCCGCTCTAGTCCCACTTTTGTCGGTCGCTGCGCGCGCGTCGCGCTCCACTGCACGGCTCAAGCCGTTCATTCCGTCTTGCTCGCTGCAGTGAGCCTCAAACACTCGCCGCGGCTCCGTCAGTGCGCCCGTATCCGTCGTCTCCTCCCGCCTTCAACCCCATTCAATCTCCCACCCTCCCCGTACCCTCTCTTTTCCCGCCCTACCCTCCCCCCCCCCCCGCCCCCACTCCCCCCAACCCCGCCCTCCGCCGTTCGCGCGAATCCCGCACCACGCAGGGCGCGGCGCTGCTCCGTTACCTACTCACGCACCCGAGCCTCGTCGCCGGCTCGGAGGAGTTCTTTCGCCGAACCAGCCGATCAGGCTCGGAAGCCGGTCCTGACCCTGGTCCATGCCGACCGAAGCACGAGGAAAGAGATGAAAACGAGCGGCCGGCATGCGGCAGCGACGATCGTTTGTCCGACAGTCATGCTGCCGGCCAGCTGGCAACGCAATCAACTGGCAGCCCCCCACCGGCAACTATTCCCTCCGCCGCGACTCCTTCCGCGCATCTTGGCGCAAACCCCGGGGAATCACGCTCTTCCAGCCTGGCTGCCGCGCGCGCAGAGGAATCCAACGCGTGTTCGTTGAGATGCGCGGAGGCGCAAGGAGGCGCGGAAGAGGGGGGGATGGGGGAGCTGCGAAACGCGACTGACTGTGACGGCGGTATCAGCGCCGCGTGTGGCGGCGGCATTAGCGGCGCCGATGCTGGTAGCGGGGTTTCGATGTGCCGAGGGCGGGAGGGCGGAGGGGGCGAGTGGATGCGCCGGCAGCAGGACATGCTGGGCGGCGTGGGGAGCCGCTCTCTCGGAGCGCCACGTGGCGAGGAATCTGCTGCTGACACGTGTGATGCTGGCAGTGGTGCGCTGCCCCGCGCGATATGGCGCAGTTTGAGTGCGAGTGTGCTTAAAGCGCGTGATGCTGCAGCGGGGATAGCTGGTGGATATGCTGTTGGTAGCGGGGCTGCTGGTAGCGGGGCTGCTGGTAGCACTGCTGACGGCTGTGATGGAGCAGGTGCGGCAGGCGCAGCAGGAGAAGCAGTAGCGGCAGCAGCAGCGGGGGAAGCAGTAGCGGCAGCAGCAGCGGGGGAAGCGCCATGGAATGGGCGCGAGGGCGACTTGTTCCATCGCCAGTGGCAGGGGGAGGGGGAGGGCGCGGCGCACGCACGGCCGGGAGGAGGGGGCGCGCCGCGCAACTGGAGGGCGGCGGTGGGGCGGAAGATTGCGCGAAAGAGGGCGCAAGGAAGGCGGACGGGGGTGAGGCGCAGCAGGGACGGCCGGAGCGGCTGGTGTACGTGGCGCAAGCTGAGGTGGCAACTGCTGACGTGGACCTGGTTGACGTGATAGGCACGGACGAGATGACCACGTGTGTGGCCGTGGCGCTGCGCCATCCGCGCACGGGGCGCACGGCGCTCGCGCACGTGGACGCGTCGCTCTGCGCCCTGCGCGCGCTCGCCGCCATGCTCGCCTCGCTGCGCCTCGCCCCGCACGATCCGACTCCCCTGCAGGTATGACGCGCGTGTGGGTGTGGCGCACAGGTATGGCATGGTGCCGCAGGCGCATGCTTCCTCTGTGCGGACTGACATGCGTGCTGCGCGTGCAAAGCCATTACCAGTAGCTTCCCTCCACTGGGCCTCTTCCCTCTGCCGCGCTTTAGCCTCGCTCGTTTGCGATCCACTGCCATGCCTCTGCACTGCCTCCCCTCTCTCCCTCTCCTCCCTACCGTCCTATCCCCGCTTCTCCCTGCCTCTCATTTCCTCTCCCCGTCCTGCCCTCCTCTGCCCGTCCGGCCGTGCCCCTCTGTACCCCTTCCCCCTTACAGCTGCACCTGATGGGCGCGTTTGACGACGACCCAGGGCACGCGGAGAGCATCCTCGCCGCGTGGGAGGAGCAGCAGGAGAGGCAGGAGCGGCAAGAGCAGCATTCACAGCATTCCCCCCGTCCCCCGTGCCCTCCTGCCCCCCCGCAGCTGCACCTGGTGGGCGCGTTTGACGACGACCCGGGGCACGCGGAGAGCATCCTCGCCGCGTGGGAGGAGGAGCAGGAACGACAGGAGCAAGAGCGCATGCGGCAGCAGCAGCAGCAGCAGCAAGCAGCAGCAGCAGCAGGGTTACTTGGAGAGGAGCAGCAGTGGGCGCCAGTCAGGCTGCAAGCGCAGGCGAGCCACTAGCCCTGCAGCCAGTGGCGGGGGCGACAGGGGCATGCGCGCAGGAGCAGGAGCAGAAGAGAGAGCAAGATTAGGAGCAGGAGTGCCGTTGGCAGTGCATCGCCGTCTCAAGCCACAGCACCCATGCATCCCTTAAACCTGGATGGCACCCCAGACCGTCACCACACACCACTGCACCTTCCTCCGTCTTCTCTGCTTCCTCCGCTTCCCACCGCCACCCCCCAACGACCTGTATTACTCACTCTCGCGCCCAGACAACGCCCCCTTCGGCCCCCCCTCTCTCCGCGGGCACGTCCCTCCCCGTAGCCTGCGCGCTGGTGACCCGCGCTGCACGCGCTCCCGCGCCCCTTCCACCTCTGCACGCTCGCGCTGCTGCCCCTCAACACCACGTGGGACCCCTCCCGCCGCGCCCCTGTCCCCCGCACGCGCGGACTGGCGGTCCACGTGGCGTCTGGGGAGGCTTCCCCGCGCGTGTTCACCCCAGAGGAGCGCGGGCCTGATGCTGTGCTGCGCTCCGTGCTGCTCTTCTTTGGGGAAGGGGGCGAGGGGGAGGAGGAGGGGAAGGGGGGACGCGGAAGGGGAGGCGGGTGGGTGGTGGGGAGGGGTGTCGGGGGAGGAGGAGCGGTTGGTGGCGGAGGGGCGCGAGGGGAGAGGCGGGAGGGGCTGTGTAATGAGGGAAATCCTTGCACGCCTGAGAAAGGGCGGCCAGCTGATGCTGCTGGCATTGGTGGCAGTCCGGCTAGCGGTGGTACTCCTGGCAGCACTGGCGCGGGCAGCACACGCGCTCACAGCACTCCCTCTTCCTCCCCTCTCATTCCCTCCTCTCTCTCCTCCTCCTCTCCCTCTCCTCTCCTCTCCTTCCTCCTCCTCATTCTCCCCCCTCCTTTCCTCTTCGCCGTCTCCCTCCCTGCCCCCACTCGCATCCTCTCCCTCTCTGCTCTCCACCCTTCCCCCCACCGCGCTGGCACCGCTCTGCACCGCTCTGTGCGGCCCTCTCTGTCCCCAAGGCCGCCTCACCCGCTTCTACGACACTCAGATAGACCGATTCGTGCTGCCGCCCACCAGGTACAGGCAACACAACCTGACACTTCGTCTCATCCTGCTGCTTTGTCTGCTCCAGCATGTCGAATGTCAGCTCAGCAGCCCTCCCTTGATTCTTTGCATGCCAGCCAAGCATCTTGTCTCTCCATCCTTCTCCTCGTCTCCACTTTTCCCTCGTTAGGCTGATGGACGCGGCAGCACTAGCGCGGCAGCGGCTGAGCATGACGGATCACGAGCTGCTGCACGCCAACTCCACGTCGCCCCTCGCCGAGGGACCCGACTTCCTGCCCTTCATCCGCAGGTGAGGGCTGCTTGTTGCTGATCCCTCCCTCTATCCCCACGTGAAGGCTTGCTGTTGCACGCATGCTATGCCATGGTGATGCGCACACTAGGGCATGTCATTGCAGCGAGTAAACATCTCTGTTCAATGCCATTCCTTCACCTCCTTCACATTACCCATTCCCACCCCCCTCCCGCTGCTCCCTGACCCTCCCCACCAACCTCCCGCTACGCCTTCCCTCCTCCCCCTCCACGTCTGCCTTTTCCCCCTGCCCATCCCTGCAGCTGCTACCGCCTGCTAGCCCAGTCGCCAGACACAGACACGCTCTTCCCCAGCGGAGCCCCTCGGGTCTTCACCCGCGACCCCTCCTATTTCTGTGGCCACCTTTTTAACCCATGACCTCTCCTTTCCGTTCCCTCCCCTTCTGCCCCTCCCCTGCCCTCCCCTGCAGCTGCTACCGGCTGCTAGCCCAGTCACCAGACAGTGACACGCTCTTCCCTAGTGGAGCTCCCCGGGTCTTCACCCACGACCCCACCTCCCGTGCCCTCTGCCATTCCTTCACCTCCGTTTCACCCCCTCCCGTTCCCCCTGCCCCATCCCTGCAGCTGCTACCGCCTGCTAGCCCAGTCGCCAGACACAGACACGCTCTTCCCCAGCGGTGCCCCCCGCGTCTTCACGCGCGATCCCATCTCCCAGCGCTGGCAGCGCGCGCCACCGCCCCTGCCCCTTTACTTCCTCTCAACCTCCCCTTCTGCTCCTCTCCCCCTCTCCCCCCCGCCCTCCCCTTCAGCTGCTACCGGCTGCTAGCCCAGTCGCCAGACACAGACACGCTCTTCCCCAGCGGTGCTCCCCGGGTCTTCACTCGCGATCCCACCTCGCAGCGCTGGCAACGCGCGCCGCCCCCCGCTGCCCCCCCAGCGCACGCCGCTCATGCTGTACCGCGCGTACCGCTCGCGCCACCTGCACTCGCTCTCCTCGCTGCTCTGCTCCCTGCCCTGCTGGCCCTGGCTCTGACCGTGAATACGAGTTCCCATCTGCCGGAGGTGGTCACAGAGGGGTGCGTTGAGGTGGAGATTGTGCACGCTCCTCATGTGCTGCCAGGGGCACTCAAGAAAGCAGTTCCTGCGTTGGTGGTGATTGTGGTGGTGGTGATGGTAATGGTGATGATGGTGGCTGCATTGCAGGCTGTGGTGCTGGGAGGCACACCTTGTGCCACTCATGGGATGTGCGGTGCTGTGCTGAGGGCAGGGTGCTGGGTGCAGAGTGCAGGGGGCAGAAGGCAGGGGGCAGGGTGCAGGGGACAGGGTGCAGGGTGCAGGGTGCAGGGTGCACGGTGCAGGATGATACAGCGGTTGACAAATATGTGAACTGCTACACGAATGTTTGGCCTGGTTGTGCCTGGCCGGATAGGTGGCTGTGAAATGTGGAGCTCATGAATATTCAGTCCAACAAATGATGAGAGTGGTCGCATCAAGGTAGGGCGCGTCTTGCTCCCTTGCGATGCTACTCTTTTGCTGCGATCGCTGATAAGATGCAAATCTCTTGCTACAAACGCAGATATATTGTTACAATCTTGTTACAGTCCCATGTGAAAAAATATATATTTATTTTGCTGAAAGGAGTCTACACTGTAGATGGCTGTGCATGATAATACAGTGCTGTAGATGGATAACTTGCGGAGATGATCCCTTGCGGAGATTCCGTATTACGGCGGAACCTTTTCTGGCACACCTGCTGCAATTTTCAAAAAGCCGCGCTTCGTCGGGCCCAGCGCAGTTTAGCGGCTACTTTGGACTCCCATCCCGGTGGCGATAGTCGTCTGACCCCGATAGCCTCAGTTACGTTTTTGTCATTTGCTCGCGAAAGCTTTGCCGTGACCTTTGCCGTGACCTGTGCGGCGGGCGGAGACCAGCGGAAGCCTCTGATTTGGCGACTCCCTCTCGCCTGTCGTCGCCTCCCTCCAGCAAGTGCATGCAGCCTCCCAGAGACCAAGTCAACCCGGCGACATTCCCAAGGCCATTCCAGTCACCTCTGCCGAATTCTCCAGTTTCTTCATTCACGTCACTTATTCTCTCTACTCAGCGTTAGCTCGTGCTTGCTTCCATAGGTTTATCAGCTCGCCATGGCTGCTGTCGAAATCTCTCAGAGATGTAGCTTACTACGATTAGATCGTACTCTTAAAGTATTCATGACAGTAGTAGCTTATCTAGATAAGCCTGTTCCAGTGGGAGAACTGGTAGACTCGTGTCATTATACAGCTTTCTGATAGGCTGATGTTAACTGCTTGCCTCTTAGCTTATAACCGCGGTAGTTAATATTCGTAACCGCTAAGGCAATTCCACCATTAGTTTTCAGCGAGCACTACCACGTTGAGTTTTCAGTATCTAGATTCTTGTAAACTGATGATTAACCGATAGTTTTCAGCTACCGTATCAACATGATTCCTGGCGGGTCTTTCCTGATAAGGTTTTCCACCGCTCTAGTTGAAGCGTATGTCGCTTCCGTTTCGTTGAAGCGTCGTTCCGATATAGTCGTACATCCAACTACTCGCCGATGGCTGCTACTATGATCGCCTAAAGCCGAACGTGAAGTCAAGGCATTATGATACGTGAAGCAGCACCGTGCGGCAAACGACTAGCCAATGTCGAACGGCGAACGGTTAGCGACGACAGTGAGCGGCTGGAAACGTGCGGCGATCGTGTAGCGGCAAGTGGCGAGTTACGAATTACGCGCAACCATGCGGAAGGCGGCGACCCACTGCGTGCGACCTTCCGCGTGCGACGTTGTGCGGATGCTGGCGAAATACTGCATGCGACGATGTGCGGAAGATGGCGACGAACCGCGTGCGACGTTCCCTGTGCGACGGTGTGTGGACAATTTCGACTTCACGCGATTGACCGTGTGCGGAAGACGGCGGCCAACCGCATACGGTGTGCGGAAGATGGCGACTTAACGCGTGCGACGTTCCGCATGCGGCGCCGTGCGGATGCTGGGCGACATGACGCGACGATGTGCGACAAACGGCATGCGACGTACCGCTTGCGACGTTCCCCGCCGTGCAACGGTGTGCGGATGATGGCGACTTACCGCGTGCGAAGTTCCGCGTACCGGCGCTCTGTGAGGATGCATGCGACGATGTGCGACGAACGACATGCGACGTACCGCGCGCGTCCGTGTGCGGAAGATGGCGACTGCGAGGCCGTACGATTTACCACGCGCGACTGTGTGCGGATGATGGCGACGTACCGCGTGCTACGTGTGCGGAAGTCGGCGACAAACTGCGTGCGACCTTCCGCGTGCGACGTTGTGCGGATGCTGGCGCATACTGCATGCGACTGGGCGCAGATGCTGGCGATGTCCCGTGTGCGATCGTGTGCGGAAGACCCGCGTGCGACGGTGTGCGGAAGATGGCGATTTACAGCGTGCGACGATTGGCGTGCGATGTTGCGCGGATGCTGACGCCATGCCGCATGCGACGATATCCGACGAGCGCCATGCGACGTACCGCGCGCGTCCGTCCGCGCGGCGCTGACGTGGTGAATGGCGAAACAGAACGTGTCTGCTGGCTGATCCTGGCGCTGCTGGAGTGCTGCTGGCTGATCCTGGCACTGCTGAGGTGGACGGGCGCGGTGGGGATGACGCACGGCCGGCAGCCACTGGCGTGTGGCTGCCTCTACCCGCCCTGCTGACCACCCGCTCGTGGAGCAGCAAGGCAACACTGGCATCTCGTGGCCAGCAAAGCAAATGGGAAGTGTCTTTCTCCTCGCCTTCCCTTCTCGTCACCCTCCATTCGTTTCGTTTCGTCATTCCGTGTTTTCCGCACCTCGTTCTTCACTCCATCGTCCTGCATTTCGCGTTTATGCACGTCCCTCTGATACGTTCGGCTGCAGCCTAGTAGATGTCCTCCGCGGGTTTTGGGTAGCATAGATTTTGGGTTGGGTAGCAAGAGTTTGGGTTTTGGGTAGCATAGCTCCTCCCTCTGCTAGCTGCAGCCGGCGTATCATGGACGTGCATCCATCCCACCACCCTCGTTTCCACGTGTTGTTCTCCGCTCTCAATTCCGCACATCGTTTTTTTCGCTTTCAATTCCGCATTTCGTTCCTTGTGTTTGTTTTGCTTTATTTTTCATTCCGCAGTTCTGTTTACTGACTTCGTGCATCTGTCTGGGTGTTCCCTCCCCCTGTTTTTCAGCAACCATGGGTTCTTCACTCGGGAGGAGCAGAGGCGCCTGCAGAGGACGGCAGCAGCGACTCCCTAGGGTGCTCTCTTGGCTCTTTGGAAGGGCAGCGCGCATGCAAGGGGAGGGCGAGCGTGGTGGGATGACGCACGGGCCGGCCTTCCCGCCCTGCTGACCACCCGCTTGCGAGGGCGACGGTGACGCTGCAATGCAAGCGGATGGAGCGAGGCGAGGAGGCGCCTGGAGCGCGGCGAGGAGGCGCCTGGAGTGAGGAGGATGACGAGGGCGCATGGCTGACTCAGCGGTGAAGGCGGTGCAGCGGTGGCCTGCAGTGGACGCGCGTCAACAATCAGCTGCCGGCAACAACAAAACCAATTGAGCTTCCTTACCCTTGCCTCCTCACTCTCTCCCTCTCTCGATCTATCTCGCTGCCCTTGTCGTTTGTCTTTGAGCTTCCTTACTCTTGCCTCTTCACTCCTCTCTCGATCTATCACCGACGCTCTTGACAGAGGCGGCACCAACACCTTCTCTGAATGTGAGTGCATCAGCAGCAGGTGTGCCGACTTGTCTCTGATGTTTCTGTCGACGATTGTTGCGAACGCAACTCCTACGTCCGCCTCCTCTGAATGTGGGTGCAAGTCCTACGACCTCTGAATGTGAGTGCAACTCCTACGTCCTTATCCTCTGAATGTGAGTGCAACTCCTACGTCCTTCTCCTCTAAATGTGAGTGCAACTCCTACATCCTCCTCTAAATGTGAGTGCAACTCCTACGTCCTTCTCCTCTAAATGTGAGTGCAACTCCTGCGTCCGCCTCATCTGGATCTGCGTGCAACTCCTACGACCTCTGAATGTGAGTGCAAACTCCTACGACCTCTGAATGTGAGTGCAAGGCGAGGCAAGGCCAAGTGAGGCGAGGCTAGGAGCGGCGAGGCGAGGCGAGGCGAGGCGAGGCGAGGCGAGGCGAGGCGAGGCGCAATCCGTGGGTGGATTGAAACTTGTGGGCGCAATTCGTGGTTGGATTGAAACTTGTGGGCGCAATTTGTGGGTGGATTGAAACTTGTGGGCGCAATTCTTGGGTGGACGCTCTCTCAGGCGGGCCCAAAGCGCGGCGGATGGAAGAAGAGGAGCGAGAGAGGTGGGATGACGCACGGCCGGCAGGCACTGGCATGTGGGTGCCTCCTACCCGCCCTGCTGACCACCCGCTTGCTGGCGGCACGCGAGGCGAAGGCGGATGGAGCAAGGATGGAGCGAGCGAAGCTCGTTGTTCCGTTCCGTTGCACCCTTGGGGTGAGGTGGAGGTGCGAGGAGGAGAGGCGGATAAGCTGAAGGAGGGGGTACTTGGAGGGAGATGTTGTCGTATGTGGAAGGGAGTAAAAAGCTGGGAGAAAGGTGTGTCTGAGTGGTGATACTTTGATTGGGGGTGGGACCTCCCTCTCATTGCTCTCCTCTCACTCTCCCTCTTGCCCAGCAGAGCCGCGGTAAGTGTGTGTTGGATGCGTTCTGAGATTGGTGGCTGCAACCCCACTCTTTGGTTCTCATCCTCCTGCTTGTCCCACCGCTTGCTCAACTCACCCTAAGCATACTTCAGCTCACACTTCCCAGTCAACTCCTCTTTTGGCCTTTGACGCACTCCTGATCAGCACTCGTTGCTGATACCCCTTTCAAAGGGAGTATCAGCAACGCCTGCCATGAGAAGGGGGTATGGGTCCGAGGGAGTGCAGTGCGGTGCCATCAGCAACGCCTGCCATGAGAAGGGGGGTATGGGTCCGAGGGAGTGCAGTGCGGTGCCATCAGCAACGCCTGCCATGAGAAGGGAGTATGGGTCCGAGGGAGTGCAGTGCGGTGCCAACAGCAACGCCTGCCATGAGAAGGGAGTATGGGTCCGAGGGAGTGCAGTGCGGTGCCATCAGCAACGCCTGCCATGAGAAGGGAGTATGAGTCCGAGGGAGTGCAGTGCGGTGCCATCAGCAACGCCTGCCTTGAGAAGGGAGTATGGGTCCGAGGGAGTGCAGTGCGGTGCCATCAGCAACGCCTGCCATGAGAAGGGAGTATGGGTCCGAGGGAGTGCAGTGCGGTGCCATCAGCAGCGCCTGCCTTGAGAAGGGAGTATGGTCCGAGGGAGTGCAGTGCGGTGCCATCAGCAACGCCTGCCATGAGAAGGGAGTATGGGTTCGAGGGAGTGCAGTGCGGTGTGGGGCCGAGGAGAACAGTTATTTGTTTCTTGTATTCTTGTTTTTTCCTTGTCGCGTGTTTCGTTTGTGTTCTTGCATTATCTTTTCCCTTGCACCCTCACCACCAACTCGTTTCTTTCCTTGTCGCATGTTTCGATTTCTCTTATGTTTTTTGCATTTTCTTTTTGCTCGCATCTTCACCAGCAACTTATCTTTCTTTCTTTAGATCCCCCCTCTTGCATTCCCGTATGGCAGGGAGCAGCATGGCGGAGTGGAGAGCTGGTGGGGGCGGCTGCAGAGCGGGAGGCGCGGCAGCAGCAGCTACACGGGAGGGAGGAGGGAGGCGGGTGGAGTGCGGAGGAGGAGGGAGCAGCAGCACCAGCAGCCTTCTTTCAGAAGGGAGTATGGGGCTCAGGGAGGGGACCATTTTACGCTTTGTTTACGCAAGCTTTTCATTTCCTTGTCGCATGTTTCAGTTTCAGTTTCGTTTGTTGCATTCTCTTCACCAGCCACTTATCTTTCTTCCCTTAGCTCCCCCCTCTTGCATTCCTGTACCGCAGAGCGGGAGGCGCGGCAGCAGCAGCTACACGGGAGGGAGGAAGGAGGCGGGTTGGAGTGCGGAGGAGGGAGCAGCAGCACCAGCAGCCTTCTTCAGAAGGGAGTACGGGGCTCAGGGAGGGGACCAATTTCTGCTCTGTTTTCGCATGCTTTTCATTTCCTTGTCGCATGTTTCAAATTCTATTTTGTGTTTTGCATTTTGTTTTTTGCTCGCATCTTCACCAGCAACTTATCTTTCTTTCCTTAGATCCCCCTTTTGCATTCCCGTATGGCAGGGCGCAGCATGGCGGAGTGGAGAGCTGGTGGGGGCGGCTGCAGAGAGGGAGGCGCGACAGCAGCAGCTACACGGGAGGGAGGAGGGAGGCGGGTTAGAGGGAGCAGCAGCACCAGCATCGTCTTCTTTCAGAAGGGAGTATGGGGCTCAGGGAGGGGAACATTTCCGCTCTGTTTTCACATGCGTTTCGTTTCCTTGTCACTTGTTTCAAATTCTGGTTTTGTGGTTTTGCGCTTTATTTTCGCTCGCATCTTCACCAGCAACTAATCTTTCTTTCCGTAAATCCCCCTCTTGCATTCCTGTATGGCACGGCGGATGGAGGCGGGTTGGAGTGCGGAGGGAGGGAGCAGCATCTGTCACCAGCAGCGCCTGCTTTCACCATTGAGTATGGGGCTGAGGGAGGGGTGAGGGGTGAGGGGTGAGGGGTGAGGGGTGGGGGGTGGGGTGCTTGTGTGCTGTTCTTGAGGCGCCTCAAGACAGCTGTGAACTGCCGGTGGCGGTTCTGTTCTGTTCACTGCAGTGCACTGCAGCTTGTCGTTCTGTTTCTGTTCCGTCACTCCGTTGGTCCTGAGCTTTGAGAGACGTCTCAAAACTCGTGTGCTCCTCACTGCAGAGGTCGCTGCAGTGAGCAACCTCTGGGTTTTTGGGCAAAGCCTCAAAACCCATTTCTCTTGTTCCTCACAGCAGCCTAGCTGCAGTGAGCAAAATTACACAGCTGGTAAGGCAGCACGACTGGGCAGCAAGGACGGGCAGCACCTGCTTTGAGAATAATTTTCATCTGCCCCCGGGCAGTATGCATTGTGTTTTTTCTCTCTTTCCCCCATCCAACAGGGTCCCAAGCGATGGTTCCCACCTCACCGCGGTGCTTGGGTGTAACGTCAGGAGCTCTGCTCCTGGCGGCCAAGAGGAACCCCCCATGCACACCTACAGTGCATGGGTAGTACAATAGTACACTATTTAGTATAGCAGATTATCAATATCTAGTTCTCAATTAGATCAGTAAATATTTGATACTGAGATCAGTAGATGGAACTTCTAGTGAACATGGACCCTTTGGTTGGATACTTGATACTGAGATATTTCACTGGATTATAATTACCCCTACGGTACTGATATCTGGAGCATCAAGACGGTATGTAATTCTGAAATTGATAGTTACTAAATTGATTACTAATATGAGCTGTCACAGAGGGTGATTGGTCAAATGAGATGCTGCAAAGGCAATCAGTCATACAGAGAGAGCCAGGCAAACAGTCACACGGAGAGAGCCAGGCAAACAGTCACACGGAGAGAGCCAGGCAAACAGTCACACGGAGAGAGCCAGGCAAACAGTCACACGGAGAGAGCCAGGCAAAACAGTCACACGGAGAGAGCCAGGCAAACTGTCACACGGAGAGAGCCAGGCAAACAGTCACACGGAGAGAGCCAGGCAAACAGTCACACGGAGAGAGCCAGGCAAACTGTCACACGGAGAGAGCCAGGCAAACAGTCACACGGAGAGAGCCAGGCAAACAGTCACACGGAGAGAGCCAGGCAAACTGTCACACGGAGAGAGCCAGGCAAACAGTCACACGGAGAGAGCCAGGCAAACTGTCACACGGAGAGAGCCAGGCAAACTGTCACACAGAGAGAGCCAGGGCAAACTGTCACACAGAGAGAGCCAGGCAAAACTGTCACCAGAGAGAGCCAGGCAAACTGTCACACAGAGAGAGCCAGGCAAACTGTCACACATCAATCCTCATTGTGGGTGCATGGGATGGACAATAGAGGTATGACTTGCAAAAGGAGCATCAGTTGTTTCCCTTTTGTTTACTTTAGTCTTCGCTCGGACAACAGGGAAAATCTGAACCTGTGATCTCAAGTGTAACCTGCAACTAAGCCACTTCTCCGCATATGCAAAAACACACTGATAGCTCAGCATTCAAACAAGTTCTTGCACCGATGCATGGTACCGCATAGCACTGGAACATCAGGGTGAAAAACTCAGCCACCGCTGAAACGTCTTCAATAGCACAGCTTGATGGGATCAAACGTTGCCTCCTCTGCACTCTTCGCCTGCTGAAACTCCCCCCTCTCTGGTGCTCCGTGTGCATGTAATGGTGGAAGGCTGGCAGACTCTCTGCGGCCTCTCTGTTCAACCACGTACCACCCACCCACATCCCTCCACACCCCTTCAATAGCACAGCTTGATGGGATCAAACGTTGCCTCCTCTGCACTCTTCACCCGCCCAAACTCTTCCTGGTGCTGCACGTTGTATGCTCGGTGCTCCGTGTGCATGTAGTGGTGGAAGGCTGGCAGGGAGCGCACTGAAGCAATGCAGGGCAGCAGCAGGCGAATGCTGTCTGCTTCCTTGCGTTGCCGGGCCTGGGAGGGAGGGGGATTGAGCAGACAAGGGAGAATTGGGAGGGGTGCTCCGTGTGCATGTAGTGGTGGAAGGCTGGCAGGGAGCGCACCGATGCTATGTAGGGCAGCAGCAGGCGAATGCTGTCTTCTTTGCCGGGCCTGAGAGGGACGGGGGATACCAGAGGGAGGAGTGTTCGGTGTGGGAGCAGCTGTGGTGGTGAGGATCAAGACGAGGCGGGGAGAAGAGCAGATGTGGTATGCATGGCATCAGCAGGCGAATGCTGTCTGCTTCGCTGCTGCAGCGCGGCTGAAAGGGAAGGGGGAGAGGAGAGCAGATTCTGGATGGAACAGCGCTCTGATTGTGTGCTGCGAACAGTGATGCCGTGCACATGCCATGCCACGTGCCCCCTGACTGCAGCTCACTGACTGGAGCTCCCTGACTGGAGCTCCCTGACTGGAGCTCACTGACATGCTCCGTTACCATGACCACCACTGCACCGTTACCATTACCACCACTGCACCGTTACCATTACCACCACTGCACCGTTACCATTACCACCACTGCACCGTTACCATTACCACCACTGCACCGTTACCATTACCACCACTGCACCGTTACCATTACCACCACTGCACCGTTACCATTACCACCACTGCACCGTTACCATTACCACCACTGCACGATTACCATTACCACCACTGCACCGTTACCATTACCACCACTGCACCGTTACCATTACCACCAGCACATCCGCCTCGGGCGTGGGTTCCTCCTTGGCTTGGCTGCCTCCTCCGCCACCCTCTTGAGCTTCTCTGCCTCGTCTGATAGGTTCACTGCCGTGGGGCGACTGGATGGTGTGGGGGATAGAGGAAGATGGAGAGTGAGCGGAGTGCGTGAGAGCAGCCCAGGCGGTGGTTGGCTGGTGTGACTGTGGTGGGTGAGAGCAGGTGCGCAAGTGCTCGAAATTTTGTGTGATCCATGATGGAGAGTAGAAGCACCCACCTGGACTGGACGCGAGGTGGTCGAGGCGTTCAGTGATGTGCTTCACAGCGGCACCCGCGGAATCGAACACGCTGTGCTGCTGCGATCGCGATCGCCGGCACCCCCCGCACCACCACGTGGCGTGCCTGAGGGTTGTGATGGGGGCCGCGCGGTGGAGTGCGGTGCACGGGTGTTCAGGAGATTAGGAAGATGGAGTGAGATGGGGTGGGGTGGAATGGGGTGAAAGCGGTGTGATTCACAGGAGGGGGCATAGACGATACCACGGCCTTGGTCGCATTTCCGGCATGTCGTGATGAGTGGGGTTTTATACACAGTGTAGGATGGCATGATGGCATGATACCCACCAGGCAGCTTCGATGGTTGGGATGCTGAGGTAGATAGACTCGTGAGGAAGCTTCCGCTGGAATGGAGGCAACACGCGGGGCGGGGCGTGGAATGGGAAGGGATAAAAAGAAGCAGCGCCTTAGTCTGGTTACCCGACGGTGTGACGATGCTGTATACGAACGCGCGCCTTCATTACATCAAAGCCGTAGTGATTCTTAACCTTTACGTAAGACGCACCCTTTACAAGAAGGGTGCGACAGTTTCGTGCGCATAATGTTTTTACCGAGAATCAACTGAAAGCTGACAACACGAGTCGCCAGCACGACTCGCCTGATCCAGCAGCTCGAGCTTCCCTCGGGAATACCGAATGGCCTGAAGCACCTTCGACTCGCCCGACGCACCCACATTCTCCGCCGTCACCGTCAGATCTGCAACCGCTGCCGCCATTGCTGGCGAATGCTATCGATTCCAACGACGGAACGTAAGACACGAATTTGCGAAACTACGCGAACACAGGAGGTGTGGTGGGCGACACGGCAAGGCGGAAGGGATGTCTTGCTTGCGTAGTGCGGCGAGCGGCGCTAGATGCGGAGAAAGGAGAAGGCGGGTTGGAGAAAAGGAACGAAATGATTGAGAAATCTGTGGCAGTGGGCTGGGGTGTGGTCCCTCCGAGGTGGTAACACTTGTGATGCGATGTGCAAATATTCGTAACACCCAGCAATTTTCCCTTGCGACGAATTCTGGCGAAGGCGACTATTTTCGCTGAATGCTTTGCCAAACAGACAGAGAATCAAGACAGCACACAGCACAGCATACAGTACAGCACACTACCACATTGCGTTACCTTATTGCCCCCGCTCACGATGCTCCCACTCACGATGCTTTCACTCACGATGCTCCTACTCACGATTCTTGCTCACGATGCTTCCACTCACGATGCTCGCTCACAATGCTCCCACTCACGATGCTCGCTCACGATGCTCCCACTCACGATGCTCGCTCACGATGCTTCCACTCACGATGCTCGCTCACGATGCTCCCACTCACGATGCTCGCTCACGATGCTCCCACTCACGATGCTCGCTCACGATGCTCCCACTCACGATGCTCGCTCACGATGCTCCCGCTCACATTGCGTTACCTCATTGCTGATCGTCAACTCATCACATGAACCCGCCGTCATCTCGTTTCTCCTTGCTTTTGGGATAGTTTCTGGCCGTGATCACAGGCATCAGATCAAAAGCTTCACCGCATAATGGTCGCTCTCCTTCGAATCGTGGCGGTTAAATTTCGCCACCGCTGGTTACCTCTTCGCGTCGTCACCGCAATAGCGTTGGGTCGGCTGTCGATAGAAGAACAGTTCAAGGCGCAGTACGACGCGCATGAGCGCAGTGCGGCGCGCATGGGCGCAGTGCGACGGGCTCGGATTATTCTCACCCCCCCACTCCCTTGCTCACGTTCAGACAGTTGACGCCCATGCGGCGCGCTCCCCACCACGTCACCTCCCCTCTGGGCCGTCCTCCGGGCCGTGCACGCCGTCGCTCAGCCACGTCACCTCCCCTCTGACGCCCTGCCACGTCACCTCCCCTCTGATGCAGCCCAACGCATGTGTAACCGCATGTAACCGCATTCGCTCCTGTCGCTTGCACCTTGCAACGCACATGGCCACCTCACGCTTCACCGCACTACACCGCGCTGCACCCAATACATGTGCTTCACCGCGCTGCACCGCGCTGCATATTCATTTACATTGGAATCCGTCTTTTCTCCTTGGGTCGTTGGCAGGTCGGAGCATGCAGCTAGAGCAGAGGGGCAATTGAAGCAGAGGGGACTTGCTTTTGACTCTGCAGGGGGGATGGGTGGGTGGTGGGGAGGGGGGATGGGGGAGGAGGAACGGCTGGTGGGGGAGAGGCGCGAGGGGGAGAAGCGAGAGGGGGAGAGGCGGGAGGTCTGTGTGATGAGGGAAATCCTTGCACGCCTGAGAAAGGTCGACCTGCTGATGCTGCTGCACGCACTGATGGCAGTCCGGCTAGTGGTGGTACTCCCGGCAGCACTGGCGCGGGCAGCACACGCGCTCACAGCACTCCCTCCTCCTCCCCTCTCATTCCCTCCTCTCTCTCCTCCTCCTCCTCCCTCTCCCTCCTCTCCTCCTCCTCATTCTCCCCTCTCCTCTCCTCCTCGCCGTCTCCCTCCCTGCCCCTGCTCGCATCCTCCCCTTCTCTGCTCTCCACCCTCCCTCCTGCCGCGCTGGCACCGCTCTGCACCGCTCTGTGCGGCCCGCTCTGTCCCCAGGGGCGCCTCACCCGCTTCTACGACACTCAGATGGACCGATTCGTGCTGCCGCCCACCAGGTAGAATGAGACAAACAATGCCGATCCCCACTCACCAAGTAGGAACATGGTGACCTTTCCTCTCCGCGTGCTCCTCCATGCCTTACTGCTTGGTTTGTTCCCTGGAGTGCCTTGTCTGCCTTCCTCTCTCTGCCTTCTGTTCATGCCTCCCTGGAGTGCCTTGTCTGCCGCATGAAGCATCTCTCTGCCCTTCAGTCTTCACACATCAACTCCGTGTCTCGTGTCACTCCCCCGCACCTTTCCCCCCTCCCTTTCCCCATCAGGCTGATGGACGCAGCAGCATTAGCGCGGCAGCGCCTGAGCATGACAGATCACGAGCTGCTGCATGCCAACTCCACATCGCCACTGGCCGAGGGCCCCGACTTCCTGCCCTTCATCCGCAGGTGAGGGCTCGTGGCTGCTTTTCCTCCACGTGAGGGCTTGTTGCTGCACACACGTGCCTTGCATGCTGTCACACATGGCCTGGCTCGCTTTCGGGCATGCTACGCACACGTGGCCTGACGCGCACTAGAGTTCACGCACACATGGCATGGCGCGCACTAGGGCATGTCACTGCAGCGAGCTGCTGCACGCCAACTCCACATCGCCCCTGGCTGAGGGACCCGACTTCCTGCCCTTCATCTTTTGGTGATCCCTCCCTCTCTCCCCACCTGAAGGCTCGCTGTTGCACACGTGCTATGGCATGGCGATGCGCATGCCATGCACACACTAGCGCATGTCATTGCAGCGAGTAAACATATCTGCCATGCCATTTTTTCACCTCCTTCGCATCACCCATTCCCATCCCCACATTTGGCCATGTCACACACATTTGGCCTTGCTCTCTAGGGCATGTCACTGCATGCTGACTCCACGTCGCCACTGACTCCCTTCATCCTGCACTTCCACGTCGCTCACATGGCATGATGCCATGGCATATTGATGCGCATGCCGCGCACACACTAGGGCATGTCATTGCAGCGAGTAATCATCTCTGCTCTGTGCCTTTCCTTCACCCACTCCCACCCCCCTCCCGCTGCTTCTCACCCTCCCCACGCCCCTCCTGCTACCCCTTTTCTTCCCCCCTCCCCCTTCTGCCTCTTCCCCCTCCCCTCCCCTGCAGCTGCTACCGGCTGCTAGCCCAGTCGCCAGACAGCGACACGCTCTTCCCCAGCGGCGCCCCCGCGTCTTCAGCGCTGGCAGCGCGCACCGCCCCCCCTGCCCCTTTACTTCTTCTCAACCTCCCCTTCTGCTCCTCTCCCCCTCTCCCCCCCGCCTTCCCATTCAGCTGCTACCGTCTGCTAGCCCAGTCACCGGAAACAGACACGCTCTTCCCCAGCGGCGCCCCCCGGGTCTTCACACGCGATCCCACCTCGCAGCGCTGGCAGCGCGCGCCACCCCCGCTGCCCCCGCGCACGCCGCTCATGCTGTACCGCGCATACCGCTCGCGCCACCTGCACTCGCTCTCCTCGCTGCTCTGCTCCCTGCCCTGCTGGCCCTGGCTGTGACCGCGGATACGAGTTCCCATCTGCCGGATGTGAGGGGTGCGTTGAGGTGGAGATTGTGCACGCTCCTCATGTGCTGCCAGGGGCACTCAAGAAAGCAGTTCCTGCGTTGGTGGTGATTGTGGTGCAGGGGACAGGGTGCAGGGTGCAGGGTGCAGGGACAGGGTGCAGGGTGCACGGTGGAGGGTGCAGGGTGATACAGCGGTTGACAAATATGTCAACTGCTACACGAATGTTTGGCCTGGTTGTGCCTGGCCGGATAGGTGGCTGTGAAATGTGGTGCTCATGAATATTCAATCCAACAAATGATGAGAGTGGTCATCAAGGTAGGGCGCATCTTGCGCCCTTGAGATGCTACTCTTTTGCTGCAATCGCAGATAAGATGGAACACTCTTGCTGCAAACGCAGATATGATGTTACAATCTTGTTACAGTCCCACTTGAAAAAGGATTCATTTATTTTGCTGAAAGGAGTCTACACTGTAGATGGCTGTGCGTGATGATACAGTTCTGTAGATGGATAACTTGCGGAGATGATCCCTTGCGGAGATGATCCAACATTCCGCATTGCGGCGGAACCTTTTCTGGCACACCTGCTGCAGAAGTCTCCCGCCTGGAATTTCAAAAAGCCGCGCTTCGTCGGGCCCAGCGCAGTTTAGCGGCAACTTTGGACTCCCATCCCGGTGGCGAAAGTCGTCTGACCCAGATAACCTCAGTTACGCTTTTGTCATTCGTTCGCGAAAGCTTTGCGACGACCTGTGCGGCGGGCGGAGACCAGCGGAAGCCTCTGTTTTGGCGACTCCCTCTCGCCTGTCGTCGCCTCCCTCCAGCAAGTGCATGCAGCCTCCCAGAGACCGAGTCAACCCGGCGATATCCCCAAGGCCATTCCACCTCTGCCGGATTCTCCAGTTCCTTCATTCATGTCACTGATTCTCTCCAGTCAGCGTTAGCTCGTGCTTGTTTCCATGGCTTCCTCATCTCGCCATGGCTGCTGTCGAAATCTCTCAGACATGTAGGTTGCTACGATTAGGTCATACTCTTAAGAAGATTTATGATAGCTTATCAGTATATATGCATTTTTCAGGGGGAGAACTGGTAGTAGAGCCGTGCCAGCATATAGCTTCTGTTAGGCTGATCATGTTAACTGCTCGCCTCTTAGCTTATAACCACGGTAGTTATTATTCGTAACCGCTAAGTTAATTCCACCGTTTCAGTTTCCGCGAACACTTCCACGTTAAGTTTCTGATAAACTGATAAACTGATTATCAACCAATCGTTTTCAGCTCAGCAACATGGTCCGTGACGGGTGTTTCCTGATAAGGTTTCCACCGCTCTAGTTGAAGCGTATGTCGCGTCCGTTTCGTTTAAGCGTCGTTCCGATATAGTCGTACACCCAACTACTCGCCGATGGCTGCTAGTCGCCGATCGCCTAACGTTGAGTCAAGGCATTATGATACGCGAAGCAGCACCGTGTCAGGAATGACATACGAGCCGCTTCTGCTA